>MIQA02010324.1:0-15711 GCA_001887855.2 Sclerospora graminicola | reverse complement strand
ATGGAATTGACGGCCGGCTGGGTAGGTGGGCTGCTCTGTTGTCGCAGTGGTCTCTCGAAGTAATCAAGTGTACTAAAGGAGAAGAGGAGATACTGGGAACGTTAGCGATCAGCATTACCCCAAGGGCAGAAGTGGGGGAAGCACTGATAGCTATAGCGCCTTAGTAGCAGCCTCGACAATCCATCATATTACCGCCGCCAACAGTGGGACCCACGGAGGAACTAATGGTTCTGAGGTTTTTTGACGGGTCGGCGAGTGTAAAGAAGAGAGTCGGGGCCTATAGTGCTATTTTGTGGAAGTTGCCCGAGTGGAAAGTGGTCACGGCCGCTTCAGATTTCACGCCTGGCATAACTGTAAACGAAGCAGAGTACCGAGGGATTTTACTTTGCCTAGATCTGCTGGCCGGCCGGACGCAGGGGCGGTTCATCATATGTGGTGATTCCAATCTGGTGATCCGGCAAATCACAGGATTTTTACTTTTTACCTGAGTCCGTACCGGTATTGGCTATCTGTGGACCGTACAACAGTAGAGGGGGAGCTTGAAATCGGTATATCAGTATGGCTTACCGGTTCCGCTTCTGGTTAGTCATCCTCTTCTGACTAGTCGTCATTCCCGGGAACAATTGATCTGTCGTCATTTTCAGTATCTACGGAGCTAAAAGAACGATTAGAAAATCTAAAGCAGCAGGAGTCTTCTTCATGGAGGATAACCCAGGGCATAGGCCTCGGCAATCCTCGCATGGGGGACAACTAAAAGAAAGGGGGTGCACCCTCAACGGATGACACGTGTTCTTCCCACCAAGGAGTACACCGAATGAGTCCTCGAAGGATCATCAAGTAGGTAGACCCACTGGACCCGTCAAGGAAGGATCGGGGTCGAACGACCTCACAGAGACAAAACCCCTGAAACTAAAAGCAACTGCCAATTCGGCCGAAGATATGGCCGCCGCACTAACAACGGGCTTAAAGCAAATAACTAACACGCAACCCAGAGTACAAGCTTGGTTAGATATAGCACAGGAATTATTCTCGGCGATCTTTTTTTTTCATAAAGGCAAAAGGACCAATCTTTAGATTATCGCCGATAGCAAAGAGGCTGCCTTAGTTGAAACATGGGGAAGTGGAGCAATTGGTTGACCTGTTTAAAAATATTGTTATAGACTATAAACAAAGTTAGACTACCTCGAAGGACAGAGTGGTTAGCGCGGCCTTAGGGGCACAAAAATCTACCCAACCTTTGAAGCAATTCTGTGGAAGATTTTAGGACAGTAAAAATAAAAGGGGCAAACCAAAACGTTCCAGTTCTCTCGGGGTGGGCAACTAAGATTTCAGGATCATTGTCTACAAAACAGCAGCAAGGGGTTCAGAAACCTTTTTGGTTCAGAACAAAGGACTATTCAAGAGGAAATAGTCCACTTACGAAAAATATGTGAAATGGATTACGGAAAACGTGTACCTTCTCAATGTCGGGAAGGATCGAATGATGAGTGGAAACTTGTGAAAGGACTCGTAGAAGGGTCTATTATCGCACGCCAGTTACCTCAATTTATTAAATGTATAATGACGTTTGGGGAGCAAGTACGATTGGTACAAACAATTAGGGCCCAGGTTGAGGGATGCCTAATTCTGGATTTAAAAGGGGGGAGTCCGATAAAGGAGGCATTTCTTAACACCAGAAGCATCCAAGAGAGTATTACTACGGCTGCGACGGCTTGGAATTCTGATTCACCAGCCCTTTGGAAGAGGGTCGCACAAGTAAAAACCATCAGTTAAAATGCGGGTATCCATTCTTTATTTTTTAATTTTTACAAGGGAAACAGCGAAAAAGTTTGAAGGGATGAAAGTACCATTTTATCGTTTCGATCACGTACAGTAATATACATAGTAATCAGACATCCTCAACTAAGGATCCTTGGAAGAACCAATTGGATACTAATGGCGAGGTCTATGGACATCATAGGTCATTACACATGAGTACTAAAGAATATCACGAGGACTATGGATCTTACTCGTTTCTATAGAATTTTACATAAAATCTAAAGGGTTGACTTTCAATTGGAAGACATGGATACCGGTGATCCTTGTTGGACACTTCCACGCAATGGGAACTGACCTTTCATTCGGAGTCTTGCCCCCCCCCAGCGTTACGAGGTATATTGAGAATCTCGTGATGTGGTCTGGTATTGGTGGTGGAACACCCTATAATGCGTGCCAAGCGGCAGTGCCTGCGATGTGGCACACTAGGTCACCCAATACGTTAATGCACTACGTCTGTGGAGGATTTAACGAAGGCCAACTATATTTCAGTTACAGTTGATAAAGTGAATAAAGTCAAGCTTCAGCCCCAATATTTAAAAGCTTAGAAGAGCTAAGGTCTGAAGTGGCGGATAGGTTAAAACAGCAACGGTAAAAATCAGTCCCAGCCTCGGATACACCAGAGACCGGGGAATCGGTGGCAGAAGCGGCGTCTAACGATTCAAGGATCGACCAATCAACCGGTCCAGACGGGAGTGAGGTCGAGCAGGTTCAACAAACACAGGGGAAAGAGGTGCATCAAGAGCCGAAGCAGTCGCAGGATAATACAAAGCATACGGAAGAGTGGACTACGGTTTCGCGGAACAACCGGTCCAGAAGACCGAGAGATAAATTGCAAGGCGCCCCGGCTGAGACTGTTGAACGATCGGGTTATGTCCGCCCAGCGGAAATGGCCAGAACATGAACTGTTACATGTCAAACGAGAGTGGAACAACAGCGGAGACCATCTTGCCAACTTGGCCATGCGAGATCAGGTCGGCCTCACCGTCTCGGATCCAGGATTGTTGGACGGATTGGCAGAAATGAACAAGCTGTCAGAGATAATCAAGCCAGCCGCTAGGTACGAGGCCCGGATCTAACTGTCCCGAAGAAGAAGAGTATGGCGACCAGGACTGGGAACAAGGCATTCAGACCCGACCGGACCAAGAGATGCCCTGCGGCAACAAGAGATCCCTCTAGGCAGACCCACAAGCCGATTGGGCGTGACTAATCAGGGGAAAAGTCGAAGTAAAAGATTGGAGAGGAGATGAAAGAAGCACGGATGGATATATTGAAAAGCAAACGAAAAAAAAGAAAGAATCAAAAGAGTCCAGTTGCTCACTCCCTTACGACGATTATACATGCTGCGAAGCCGGAATACTTACCGTCCAGGATGGTCGAAGGGTCGTTTGCGGTATTGATTGCGCCAAGGATCTTGACGGTCGATGGCCGCCAGAGATTCGGAAAGAGAGGCAGTCTGATTCCGCGCCTCTAGGCCTGGGTACCACGTTCCACCCTCCGCTGCACCTCCGCACCTTCGGTTTGGCAGATGGAGTGCAAACGGGGAGAGACAGAACTTCGGAGTCGGCCTGACAGGATCGGAGCTTCGCCTGAAGGGAAGAGACGGCGGTCTTCAATCTGTCCCGGGCACCGCAAGCCTGGCCATGAATGCGGAGCGCCGTTTCAACGTCCGCGGTCGACAGCACCAGATCGGGAGTTCGGGACGAATCCGGCGGTTCTGCGATTTCCACCCCCCTGGCGGGCGAGTTGGCATCCACAAGGATGAGACGGCATATGTCATCCTCGTCGATTTTGTGGTGAATTGTTCCAGAAATTAACGGACTAATGATGATGGATGCTCGCACCGGATTGGCTGAAATGTCGCCCTTAGCCGGATGCCCGGACTGGTCAATAAAAATGTGGTGTAGTCGCTCTCAGAAAATCTTCCTGAGACGCGAACACCCACGGGGGTCCCAGACGACTGACTACCGGAGGGGGTACTCCGTCCATCCGAGTCATGATCCGATCCGGCTTCAGGCCGGCTGGATCGGTCGCTTCCATCCGCTTGATCGCGACTGCTCGAATGTTGCATGTTGAAAGCTCACCTTGTGTACCCGTCAGTACTGGGTGGTTAGCTCTCCTGGTGGACCCTAGGGCGAAAAGTGTAAATCCGTCCAATAGGGAGATGAGGGTTAGGACTAGGGGTAGCTCCTGGGCGGAAATCGTCACCGGGGAGCTCGTCTGGCAATACACTTGAACTTTGTATAGTGCCGGCTGGGCCGAGAATAGTCGATCGGCCAGCTAAACCAATAAGACACTTGAAGTTTGTATAGTGCCGGCTGGACCGAGAATAATCAATCGGCCAGCTAAACCAATAACAATGAAGGGCGAATCCAAATGTGTATATGAGGCAGATACAACTCCACACTCTTCCACAGAAGGCCAAAATGTCACCACTTCCCAATACTTAATACCGTGTTCAAAACACGGGCGACTTGAGGTGAGTATACGAAGTCGCCGCGACTCCCGGTCAGGGGACTTCCGGTGGGTTAACTTAACCTTCCCCGGGCAAACCAATAACAGCAAGAGGGGACCTTGTTAGCCCTCTGCCGTGAACCAATAAAAGCGACTTGTGTCTAAGAAAGCGAAACGTATACTGATTTATCCTATGTCCAATACTCCCTTTGTGTAACCTACCTCAAATAACACGGCTGACCAGTCATGTACCTTACCCAACGCAACCCGGCTAACTCCGACTTTGTGTACCGGTCCGGCCGGTACACCAACCCCAAATGGTACCAACCCGGCCGGTACACCGAACCCATATGGTACCAGTCCGAATGGTACATTGTACCCGGCCGGCTCGGCCGGATAGCCACCCATCCGCGCCTCTCGGCCGCTGACGCTAGCAATCCCTTGGCAGCCTCTCCTACGATCCAGGTGCCTACTCCTTCCACTAGAACAATCCTCTTCTTTCAGGCTCCCTTCATTCCATCCTTACGAACAGTCCGCCATCTTGGCCGTCAAACCTCCATAGTCCTTCCGTCTGCTCAGCCCGCTTATCCGACTATCCTCGCCCCTTGTCAGGTCCGCCGACTTGGTTTCCAGCCAGGCACCGCCCGACCGCCTACAGGTGTGCCTGGCAGTCCCAAATTGCATCTTATTACTGGCCGGTCTGGGCATCCGGCTTAGGGTGACATTTCAGCCAATCCGATGCGGGCATCCATCATCATTAGTCCGTTAACTTCTGGAGCACTTCACCACAGCCGCCCCTGAGCCTTGTCGCAGCCGCACAACGGTTGAGGCACGCGCTCATCACATTCCCCACACTTTGATTTTCAACGCCTCTATGTCTGAACGTGACAACGCCCCCATTGCTCCTGTGCCGGGCCACTCCCCGGCCAATACTCAGCCATCGGCCGTAGGACCGGATGCCCATCCGGCCGGCCCAGAGCATCGCCCCGGGCAACCCGACCTGGCTGCTCTGCAAGCTCAAGTCGCTGCGCTGACCGCTCACGTAGCCAGCCTAGAGCAAGCAAACACCGAGTTGGCTGCGACCGCCCGGCTGGCTAGCCAGCAAGCAGATGAATCCCGGGTCCGGGAAGTTCTGGCTACTTTTCAATCTCGCGACCGAATTGGCCGACTGGAAAGTGAGAACGCCGACCTTCTCCAAGCGAGAGATCGCCTCCGAAAACAGTCGGACTCACAGCGTGTCCTAAACCAGAAGGCCGTAGCTGCCTTGAAACTCCAAAGTAAGTACCTTCCGCCTGTTCCGGTTCGCCTCCCCACTCACTCACTCCGTGTATGCTCTTAGACCAAAACGTCATGAACCTCCGCGTCTTGATGATCGAGTCTTTTCAGACCGCGCGTGAGTTGACGACGCGCTACGACAGCTATATCAAGCTCTCCAAACGATTGGAGGGTTCGCAGTTGAAACTGGGCAATTTGGAGTTTCGCCGGATCCGGCTTGCCAAAAAGCTGACCAAGTACCAGAAGGCGCTATATCAGTCGGCCGATGCATCGCCCGACCTTCAACGCCGAATCCGGGAGCTTGAGGCCGCATACGCTGAAACCCAATCGGGTGTGAGTGAAGCCCGGGAGGCGTTCACCCAACTTGCGGAGGAGCGTGCGAATTGCCTGTCCTCTCTCAAGGAAGATCGGGCTCGTCTAGCAGCTTCGGCGTCCCGGGTGAGAGGTCTCATGAAGGGTCCTGCCCCCATCCGGGAGGCTATCAGGCACCTCCTTGACTTAGCTTGTCCGCGAGACCCTGGTCAAGCCGCTTCCGCCACGCCCCTTCTCCCGTCAGCCGCTGATTCCGCCGCGGCCGTCCAGACATCTGACGCGGGAACTTCCGCCCCCGGATCAGCGACCGGTGATACGGGAAAAGTTTCTCGCCTACGGATTTGGAATACTTCTCAAGACCCTAACCCGCCGCCAGCGCCAGTCGGCGAGCAGGCGGCTTCTCTCTTGTCCACTGAAGATCCGCCTGGGCACAAAGGCAAACGTCGATCCAGTCGGGTTGCGTCGCTCCAAGGCCCCGTGGCAGCCAAACGGCCCAAACGGTCCGCCGCGCCGGTGAGCGCGGCCCTAGTCCATGGAGACAGCGGGCCGAGTCCTAGACCCACTTCGATCTCGGCTCCACCGGCTTCGGGAAAGTCCCCCCGTCGTCCTCGCGCTGCCAGATCTTCGTCGAAGGCTCCGACTACTCCGGCTCTCCTTAGCGTCTCCCCTCATGATCCCCGAGGTCCGTCCACCGCCTCTCCTGATGGAGAAGAAGCGTCTGGCCTATCGGGGCTGGATTCTGACGAGGCTACCACTGAGGACCTCGAGGAATTGCCTTCCCCGGACCCCTTCGCCTTCGACGAGAACGAGTCCAAGGAATCCTCAGAGGAGTCTCCTCCGTTGTGGATTCCCCGCCGGAAGGTCATGACGGCCCTCGAACTGGCCGCGGCGGTCCCTTGGTCAAAGGCGCAGTTGGAAGGCCTGCGTATCCAAGACCTCACTGGTGCCCTTGTCACCAAGTCGTTGACTCGTCCGCCGTTGTGGATATTCCCACCGGCCCTCGCTGTGCCCAAGGCCGAGGACTGGAATGCCAAGCTAGTGGCGATCGGGCCACTGAACGCAATTTTGTCCCGGGAACCTTGGGCCATACTGGCGACAGAGATGCCGGACATCGGCCTGCCCCATGCCGGCTGGTTCGCGGAGTTGCGGAGAGTCTGCAAGGAGTACCTCTCCCGGCATGGACAATCCATCTGGGAGTCGACTCATCACCTTTGCATTTCCGTTGCCGCCGGGCGCGAATCTCCCGGGCTAGCCAAGTACCGGACCGACCGCAAGAACCGTCGCAACCGCGCGACTGAGGGCTGGACTAAGATCTGCAACTTCGTGGTCGATGGAATCCAGCGCGGCCACTGCGACTTGGACATTTTTCTCCACCCTATCATGCTACATCTGGCCAACCGCCGCGTGGAGACGAGCGGGATCTCGGCCGAAGGCGGGACTTGGTATCCGGGGTTGGGTAAGTGTCAGGTTGCCACCCTCCAAGCTTCGCTCGATGCGCTCGACCAACAAGATCCGTGGCGCAACCAGTTTCGGCAGGATCCCGATCGTCACCCTGGCCTCCGCGTGCCCCGACTCCGGAACAAGTTTTGCTGAGCTTCGCCAAGGGTGACCCACGAGGCTAGCCTTGCATACATCGTCTTCTTCATTCGTTACTGGCTGTTAACCTCGATAATACACTTTTCTTTCCATTTTTTACGTAAGTAACCGCTTGCTCATCTTCCTCGTCTGACTTCTCCCATCCGGCACCATACTGAATCGAAGACAACTCCGGAAAACCATTCCATCCGGCACCATACTGATTCGAAGATAACTCCGAAAACCACTCCATCCGGCACCATACTGATTCGAAGATAACTTCGAAAAAAGCCGATCGGACCCGACTAGCTCCATCCACCGATTACTCGGCTGAGTGGTGTTAGCTGGTCCGGCCGTGCCTGTTGCCCTGGGGCCGGGCGGACTAGTTCTCTGTCCCACCTTCTTCGTGGGTTTGCATGACCCCGAAGCGATTCCGGCTCGTCCGCCGGCGATCGAACTCTCTCATTAAAGCTCCGCAATTTAAGTCTAGCTCGTCCACCCACGACTGCTCCTCGCAATTTTTCCACTGCACGAGAAACTCCCTGTGGATCCGCCCAAACCGGGTTTTCCGTCCGTTCCGGACGTCCAAAATTTCTTCTACCTCGTACTCGTCCGGGTCTAACGGCTTGTCCCAACTGTCCTCCGGCAGCAGAGCTTCATCGAAATCCAACCGGTCGCTTTCCCCCGTAAGGCGTATATTCGGGCGGTCCGGGAAATGCTTCGCCAACTTCAACTTGGAAACATGTACTATCGGGAAAACACTGTATTCCGTGCCGGCCGTGACCAGCTTAACTGCATGATCCCCGACCAGTTCTGCCACTCGGAAGGGGCCATGCCACATATGCGCCAGCTTCCGTGCATAGCCCTCCTTGACCCGATCGAGATACAGCCACACCCGGGAGCCGGGCTCGATGCCGTGTTCCCCGGCGCGGTCGTTGTTTTGGTCGGCGCGGTCCTTGATTGCTTGTCGGAGACGTTCGTTTACTTGTTCCCTCGCCAGTGAGTAGTGGCGTTGCACTCCCATCCTCCAGCGGCGGGCGTCTCTGTCCCGGCTTCTGGTGCACCCTATTGGTATGGCGGCTTCCAAAGTGGATCGGGGATCCCATCCGTAAGCCAGATAAAAAGGGGTGTCGCCCCTTACCCGGTCGTACGACGAGTTGAGAGCGAAAACCAGTCTCTCAGCATATTCATCCCAGTCGCATTGATCCGCCTCCACCACATACATCTTGAGGGCTCTGGTTAGGGTCTGAACCATCCTTTCGGCCTTTCCATTCGCCTGCGGGCGGTAAGCCATAGTGGCGCTCTGCTTCTGTCCTAGGATCTTGTTGAAGGCTCGGAATACGTCTGCCATAAATCCGGGCTCCCTATCGTGCCGGATGACCTCGCTCGCCCCGAAACGCCTAAACACACATTCCTCGTAGCTTTGTGCAACCTGTTGGGCGGTACGAGTGGAGCTGGCCTTTGCTATGACCAGCCCGGTAAACAAATCCGTCCAGATCAGCAGCTCTGTGTGCCCGTTTCGAGATTTGGGTAAGGGCGGGATATGGTCCATCGCAATGACTTGAAAAGGATAGGTGGCCTGTATATTTCCAGGCGACCGCCCTCTAATGGTCGGCCGGCCTTTTCCGGTTTCGCAATCTGGACAGCTCCCCACGTAGGCCTGAACGCTACGGTAAAGCCCTCGCCAGTGGAAATGTGTCTTAATCTTGTGATATGTCCGGCCGATGCCCTGATGTCCCCCTTCCAAGCTCACATGGTAGTGATGGAGGATATCCGGCTGTAGGGTGGTGGGTACGACTAGCTGAGCGGATCTATCTCTCTCGATCTCCGGCTGGTCGGCGTCTCGGTAGAAGACCAGTAGCCCGTTTTCGTCCATTTCATAATCTGGGGCCAGCTTGAAGCATTCTTTAGCTTGTTCGGCTGTCAGTTTATTCCCGTCTCCGTTAAGGTATGCCTTGAGATCCTCTATCCACTCTTCCTCGTTCTGCGCTTGGAGAATCCGCTCTGCTCGCAACTGTTGAACTATCCCCTCGGTCATTGTTTCTGGGGATAATGGGCCATCGGCTGGAGAACGACGCTTCTGCGATCGGGTAACAGCGTTCACCCGGATTATCTCCTCCGTGTTTGCTGGATGGATGATCTCGGGCAACCGGTTGATCTCCGTCAGGTCTGATAACAGAGCCGGATCGGAAACCGTTACCCCTACGTTGTCGCGCATGGCCAGCGTAGCCAAGTGATCCGCGCTCTTATTCCAGTCTCGTTTGACGTGCAGCAATTCGTGCTCCGGCCATCTCCGCAAGGCGGACATAACCCGATCATTTAACAGCCTCAGCCGCGGCGCCTTGCAATCTATCTCTCCGGTGATTTGCCGGATCACTAGGTTGGAATCACCGCATATGATGATCCGCCCCTGTGTCCGGCCAGCCAACAGATCTAGAGAAAGCAGCAGTCCTCTATACTCCGCTTCGTTCACCGTGATGCCAGGCGTGAAATCCGAGGCGGGCGCGATCGCCTTCCATTCGGGCAGCTTCCACAAAATGGCTCTATAGGCCCCGACCCCTTTCTTTACACTCGCCGACCCATCGAAACTCAAAACCATTAGTTTCTCCGTGGGTCCCACTGTTGGCGGCGGCAATACGATAGTTTGTCGAGGCTGCTTCCGAGGTGCGATCGCTATCAGTGCTTCCTCCACTTCTGCCCTGGGGGTAATGCTGGCAGCCAATGTGTCCAGTATTTCCTCTTCCCCTTTAGTACACTTAATCACTTCGAGGGACCACTGAGACAGCAGAGCCGCCCATCTCCCCAGCCGGCCATCAATCCCATTCGCCGTCAGGAGCCATGATAGGGTCGACCGTCTGGATAGTACTTTGATAGTCCGAGACACCAGCATTGTATAACACACATCCAAGATCCGTAATAGAGCCAGAACTTCCTTATCCACCAACCCATAATTAACTTCATTAACTTTCAGGGTCCGGCTGGTGAAGGTCACGGGGCAGTACACTCCGTCATGATCTTGCACGAGAGCGGCCGAGATGGCCCACTTGTTAGCGTAGATGATGACCACCGGAGTCTTATTAACATCGAAATGTTTCAGGACCGGTGTGGTCGCCATCTTCGCTTTTAACATGCCAAAAGCCACCATCGCTCGGGTCATGTGGTCGTCCGGGCCGGCCGCGCCGGGGTCCGGCGGCCGGTCGCTTGTCTGGGCAGACAAGGGCGCTTCCCCATTGGCTGAAATACCCGAAAAGGGCGCTTCCTCATTGGCTGAAATTGCCGGCCCGGCTTGCGTCTCCGCTTGCCTATCCTGCTCTCTCAGCTTATGGTAATCCACCTCCCGCAACTCATACAAGACCGCCGCATAGACTGCAAAATACTCGATGAACCGACTGTAATAATTCAGGCTCCCCAAAAAGGATTGCATAGCCTTTAGGGATCGCGGGAAAGGCAGATTACTCAAGGAATCCAAATCCTTCGGGTTAGCCTCCAATCCGGCAATCGACACTTGATGACCCAGATAGGTCACCTTAGTCTTTCCCCAGAAACTCTTAACCACACTAATCGAAAGATTCCACTTTTCACACGTAATCATCAACTTCTCCACTTTGTCACACAGTAAATCCCAGGTAGTTGCCGTAACGAAAATGTCATCAATGTAAGACCGCCGCCCCAAAACTGAAGGTTTTGGGTCGGGGTCCGGGTCACCTTCGGCGAACACATCCCCGACCAGAGCCGGATCTTGATCCGCCTTGATCTTGAAATGTCCGTACAGCGCGTTATCTATCAGCCGTTGATAAATCTGCGGGGCATTCTTCAGACCGAACGGCATCCGGTTCCACTCGAACAACCCGAAAGGCGTCACGAATGCAGAGATCTCCCGTGCGCGATCGGTCATAGAGACCACCCAGAATCCACTGGCCATGTCCAATGAGCAATACCACAAAACTTTATCCAAGTCCTCCAGCAGGTCGTTTATCAGCGGCATCGGATAAATCATCAGCTTAGTCAGCCGGTTCACCAGCCGGTAATCGATGCACAACCTTATATCCACCCCATTCTTCTTAAAAATAATTACAATGGGCGAAGCCCATGGCGAGGTGGACGGCTGAATTATCTTGGTGGCCAGCAAACCCTTGATAAGCTCTGACAGCTTTTCCCGATATTGGGGGGCGACTCTTCGGCATCTCTGTGCTACCGGCTTGGCACCTCCCACATCAATATCACATACCGCCCCATGGGCGGCCGGAGGAAGTGCGTTTCCTGGTCCGATCAACAGATGTCGTCTTTTCCATATAATATCCTTCAATCTGCTGATCTCCTCCGGGGTGTTCACATCCGGGTCTCCCACTTGCAGATCGTCGATAGTGACCGCTGGGGGGCAGGGGGTCACCTCAGGTAGCACCGCCATCTGCTCTTCCATGCCTTCAACGTATAGCTCGCCCCCTTCATGAATGCAGACTTGGTCGGCTTCGGCTGCTTCGGGATCTTGGTCGGCCGGCTGGGCCGATCCGCCTTCGGCTATTTCCGAATTCTGCTCGGCCGGCTGGGCCGATCCGCCTTCATTTCGGTCGTCACACCGACTGTCATCGGGGTTGATCGCATATATAACTCCGTCTGGTCCTTTCTCCCGACCCTGTCGTTCGCCCGTCTCCCTCTGAGTGGGCAAAACCAGTTCCGCGATCGGGGCGTAGCTTCGGTCAATACATTCAGCCGGATCCGGCGACGGCCGGCTCCGCGTCAGTATTTTAGAAGGGGTCCGGTACTCGGGTTTATCCACCATCGGAGTCTGATCCTCTTCTAATTCTTCCTCTTCGCTGACCAGATCGGTGGTTGCCTGAAAAGCCAGGTTTTGCCACTCAATATAGCGTCTTGAACCAATAGTGACATAGCCCGGCCGGCGGGGCACTTTATCCTCGGCCAGCCACATTCCAATAATCACATCTTCATGCAAGGTGAGGGGCTTTTCAGAGATGTTGGTCACGCTTATGAAGTTGAGATGACCACCCCCTTTAACAACAGATGGTACCCAGCACTCGCCCCTTGTCAGCCATAACTTACTCCGCCGGTCGTGTGGTCGTAACATTACTTCCACCGCTTTTCCCACTGGCACTGTTACAAACTGACCTAGCTTGAGGAACTGGACGTGGGTGCCATATAAGGGCCGCCGGCCAGCCAGCTGGATCTGTACCTCGTCCGGCAACGTCAATGTTCCATGCGATAAGTCCAGCCGTATACCGGCCGGGACCATAAAATCCATACCCAAAATTGCATCCTGCCCGGCCAACTTGCCTACCCAGGCGGTAAAGTAATATACCAACGACCCAGCTAACGTAATCTTGACTCTTGTCCTTCCTTGGGTCATGTATGAACTTTCTCCAATGCCGATACATTCCTGCCGCTTCGTCTCGTCTATATCACACCCCACCTTACGAGCAAAGGTGGTGTCTACGATAGACACTTCTGCGCCAGAGTCGAACAGCATGGTAGCTCTCTGGTTATTGATTTTCCCATCCGCCTTGGCCTGCTTGAACAATTTATCCGGCGAGTGATACTTCCAATAACCTCGCGACTCGCCAGGTAACAAGTTCAATTCCATTCGCACTTCAGACCGGGAATACTCATCCGTCCGTATACTGCTCACCAGGAAGGGGTCAGCCGTACCGGCCGGGGACCGGGTGAAGTAATCGTCAAACTTACATGTATTGTCGGTTATCCTTTGCTTTGCTTCTTGATTATCCTCTTTACCGACATATGCATAGATACTAACACAAGACCGCTCGGCTCGAACCAGATTCCAACCTCGCGAGCGATCTAGTTTAACATCTTTTCCGCTCCGGGCGGCAGCATTCCAGCATGCTTGGTCGGGACGTACCACTTCTTCAACAGGTTGTAGAATTCTTCCATTGGGCACAGTCCCGCCTCATGCACCTCCCCGCAAGCCTTACACGTGAACAGACAGTGTTCCGCCGGGTGTCCTTTCCTCTCGCACTTCTTGCACGTCAGCCGCTTCCAGCAGCTCCGGTCGTCATGCTTGATGGACCCACAGTGGGTGCACTTGCGCCTGGGGTAATCCTGGTCAGCTCGATCCGGAAAACTCTTCGACTGACCGGAACCGGCTGGCAGCCTGGACGGCTGACTGGCTTCTGCCGAGAAAAGGTACCGATACTGTTCCTCCTCAGACTCGCCCCCGGATCGCTGATACTCTTCTTCCGAGCTGGTCGCGTCTGACTCTCGGGCGACCATGCGGACGGCTCGGGCCGTCCTGGTAGATGGCGGCCGGCCTCCTTGATCCGCGTTAAATCGGGACTTGAAACGGCCGGTTCCGACTGCCGCCTTGGGGCCTCGCTTCTTCGCCCTTAGGTACGTGCGCAACGTCAATTCCAGCTCCGTCGTATTCTTCAACCGCAGTAACGCCAGCTGGTCTGCCAACTCCCGATCGTCCAACGTGCTGATGAAATGTTCCACGTGTTCACGGGCGGCTTCCGACCGGCTGGCATCTTCTTTAACGGGAATATCCGCTCTCATGCCAGCGACATTTAGGCGATGGAGATACTCCAGGGGGGTCTCATCCGCTCGCTTCTTGGTGTGGAAATATTGTCGCGCCGCTGACATTCCAGCTCCGCAGTATTGTTCCTCGAACGCACCGGCCAATCCCCTCCGACTTCCTCGGGTTTCCCGGCTGAGCTGTTGGATCCAGTTTTTCCCTGTGCCCTTCATCAAATCCCCGAAGATCAGGCATTTCTCATAGTCCGACGTCCGGTCTCTGAGAAATGCCGACTTCGTCTTGCTCAACCATCCTCGGGCCTGGTCCTCGTCCGTGTCGCGTCCGGTGAAGTCTTTCAGCTCGGACGTGGCCGACATTCGCACCCTCGTGATTGCTCCCGAATCCGCGTCAAACGCTTGGGCCGAGGCCATATGGGCTCGGCGGGCCATCCCCAGATCCAAGTCATTCGGATCGTAATGGTACTTGGCCGACTTGACGGATTCCATATCCACGTCGCTGAGAGACAGCTTCCTGTTCGTTGGCCGACGTCCGGTCCGGCGACCTGTCTGGCGGCTCGGCGGGGCGGCGTGGGGTTCACTTTGCTTGGACTGCACCGACTCCATGTCTTCATCACTCGGCTCCCTCGCATAGTACTGGACTGGTCCGGGGGCCTGTGTTCCACGACAAGCAGGCTGGTCCGGTGACTTCGGACTGCCGCGGCTGGCGCTCAGCCGACGTTGCTCTTCCAAGTATCGCTCCATCATCGCCGAGAACATGTTTTGCAGGTGATCCGGCACCTGAGGAGCGACTTGAGGGGCGACTTGAGGGGCGACTTGAGGGGCAGCCGGGCTGCCAGATTGACATTCCTTCTTAATCCGCCCATCCGCGTCTTCGTCTTCCTCCTTCGGTTCTGGATCCGCCGTCGCTGTCCGCCAGGCCTGTACGCTGTTCTGGCCGGCGTTCTTCCGCTCGGGCGTACCCGGATCCTCGCGTTCTCCAAGTCTCATGGCTGTCGCCACACGCGCTGCTCCCCTTGGGCCAAGCGTCATGCGGGTGATACCCACTGATGAATCAGATGAGTCTGCTTCCGAAGGGGCAGACTCGTACTGCGACGAGCCTGAGTGTATCCCAGCTGGTTTGCTTGTCGCCGGCGGCGTGGACGGCGCCACTCCAGTCGTAGCTGTCATCTTTTTCGACGGCGGCGAGCAACCCACTAGCGGTACCAAGTGGTCGTGCAGGGCGCTGGACGCCTCCTTCAACTTGTCCATCTTCAGATCAAACAATTCGTTCGGGTCAAACACGCCGGTGTTAATGCCGGCTTGTTTGAGTTGATCGAATAGTCCTCTAATAAGGGACACGTGGCCGTCTGAGAGAGTTGGGGAGAGACGGGACCTTTCAATCCGCCTATGATCTTCGGCCGTGTTATTTTCAACACCTTATCCGTCCGCAAGAATTGCCCCAACTCGTGAAGATGGAAAGCACGCTCCAAGTCTATATCCGTCGATAGGCCGTCCTGCTTCTCTTCTTCCTCTTCGAAGCGCGGTTTGTCTTTGTAGGTCGGATAATCCAATTCCTGCCAATCCGGTTTCTTTAGGGGTAGGGGGGCCAGATCGCGACTTGGTCCCGATCCGGCCGGCTTCCCACTCCGGTCGTATCCGACTTCCGCTTTTTCTTCCTTGATTTTTTTCTTTTATATCCATAATATGCATTTGTTCGTTAGGATCATGGTCGGAACCATGATCCTTCCTCGGACTATGGCGACTTGCACCATAGTCCGATCCGGCCCCATCCGTGTA
>MIQA02010320.1:0-17376 GCA_001887855.2 Sclerospora graminicola | reverse complement strand
TCCCCTTTAACAAACGAGGGCACCCAACACTCGCCCCTAGTCAGCCATAGCTTACGTCTCCTGTCGTGTGAGCGCACGGTTACTTCCACCGTCCTTCCCACTGGCACCGTTACAAACTGACCTAACTTGAGGAACTGGACGTGGGCACCATATAAGGGCCGCCGGCCGGCCAGCTGGATCTGTACCTCATCCGGCAACGTCAATGTTCCATGCGATAAATCCAGCCGTATGCCGGCCGGGACCATAAAATCCATACCCAGAATTGCATCCTGCCCGGCCAGCTTGCCTACCCAGGCGGTAAAGTTTTACACCAAATACCCATCTTAATTCTTGTCCTTCCTTGGGTCATGTATGAACTTTCTCCAATGCCGATACATTCCTGCCGCTTCGTCTCGTCTATCTCACACCCCACCTTACGAGCAAAGGTGGTGTCCACGATAGACACTTCCGCGCCAGAGTCGAACAGCATGGTGGCTTTCTGGTTATTGATTTTCCCATCCGCCTTGGCCTGCTTGAACCATTTATCCGGCGAATGATATTTCCAATAACCTCGCGACTCGCCAGGTAACAGGTTCAATTCCATACGCACTTCAGACCGAGAATACTCATCCGTCCGTATACTGCTCACCAGGAAGGGGTCAGCCGTGCTGCCCGGGGACCGGATGACGTAATCGTCAAACTTACATGTATTGTCGGTTACGCTTTGCTTCTTGATTATCCTCCTTACCGACATATGCATAGAAATTAACACTAGACCACTCGGCTCGAACCAGATTCCAATTTGGCGAGCGATCTAGTTTAACATCTTTTCCTTTTCCACCCTGCGCAGCAACATTCCAGCATGCTTAGTCGGGACGTACCACTTCTTCATCTGGTTGTAAAATTTCTCGATAGGGCAAAGTCCATCCTCGTGCACTTCCCCGCAAGTCTTGCAGGTGGACAAACAGTGTTCCGTCGGATGTCACTTCCTTTCGCACTTCTTGCAGGTCAGCCGCTTCCAGCAGCTCCGGTCGTCATGCTTGATAGACCCACAGTGGGTACATTTCCGTCTGGGGTAATCCTGGTCAGGTCGAGCCGGAAAACCCTTCTGCTGGCTGGACCCAGATGGCAGCCTGGATTGTTGACTGGCTTCCGCCGAGAACAGGTACCGGTACTGCTCCTCCTCAGATTCGCCCCCAGACCGCTGGTACTCTTCTTCCGAACTAGTCGCAACTGACTCGCGGGCCACCATGCGGACGGCATCCTTGATCCAGTTTAAAACGTGACTTGTACCTGCCTGCTCCCACTGCTGCCTTGGGGCCTCGCTTCTTCGCTCTTTGATCAGTGCGCAGCGTCAGTTCCAGCTCCGTGGTATTCTTCAGTTGCAGTAACGTCAGCTGGTCCACCAGTTCCCGATCGTCCAACGTGCTGATAATATGCTCCACATGATCCCGGACGGCTTCCGACCGGCTGGCATCTTCTTTAACCGGTAGGTTCGCCCTCATGCCAGCGACATTTAGGTATTCCAGAGCGGTCTCGTCTGCCCGCTTCTTGGTGTGGAAATATTGGCGCGCTACCGACATTCCCGATCCGCAGTATTGCTCTCCAAAAGCTTCAGCCAGTTCCCTCCAATCATCTCGGAATCCCCAGCTGAGATGCTGGATCCAGTTTTAGCCGGACCCTTCATCAAGTCTCCAAAGATCAGGCACTTTTCATAGTCCAGCGTCCGGTCTCTGAGGAATGCTGACTTCGTCTTGCCCAGCTATCCTCGGGCTTGGTCATCATCCATGTCCCGTCCAGTGAAATCCTTCAACTCGGACGCATCCTGGTAATCGCCCCTGAGTCCGGATCAAACGCTTGGGCTGAGGCCACATTGGCTTGGCAAGCAATCTCCAGATCCAGGTCATCCGGATCATAGTGGCACCTGGCCGACTTGACGGATTCCATATCCACGTCGCTGAGAGACAGCTTCCTATTCGTTGGCCGTCCGGTTCAGCGACCTGTCCGGCGGCTTGGTGGGACGGCACGGGGCTCACTCTGCTTGGACTGCACTGACTCCATGTATTCGTCAATCGGCTCCCCCACATAGTACTGGGCTGGCTTGGGCGCCCGACTCCCACGACGAGCCGGCTGGTCCGGTGGCCCCGGACTGCCGCGGCTGGCACTCACTCGACGCTGTTCTTCCAAGTATCGCTTCATCATCGCCGAAAACCTTCTGAAGGTTATCCGGCACTTGAGGGATCACCTGAGAGTCTACTCGCGGGGCGACTTGGGGGGCTGCTGGGCTGCCGGATCGACATTCCTTCTTAATCCGCCCGTCCACGTCTTCGACTTTTTTTGGCTCTGGATCTGCCGTCGCCGTCCGGGTCTGGACGCTGTTCTGACTGGCTTTCTTCCGCTTGGGTGTATCCGGGTCTTTATATCCTCCGAATCCCATGGCCGTGCGCCGCTCCCCTTGGGCCAAGCACCATGCGGGTAATGCCTACCGATGAGTCGGTTGAATCCGCTTCTGAAGGGGCAGAATCGTACTGAGAAGAACCCGAGTGTAATCCGGTCGGTCTTCCTGCTGCCGGCGGCGAAGGCGGCGTCGCTCCAGTTGTTGCTGTCATCTTCTGTGACGGAGAACAGCCCACTAACGGTACCAAGCGGTCGTGCAGTACGCTGGATGCCTTCTTCGCCCTGTCTGCCTTCACATCGAACAACTGGTTCGGATCGAAAGCGCCGGTGTTGATGCCGGCCTGCTTGAGTTGATCGAACAGTCCTCAAATAAGGGACACGTGGCTGTCTGAGAGGGATGGGGGAGAGACGGGACCTTTTAATCTGCCTCGGATTTTCGGTCGTGTTAGCTTCAGGACCCCATCCGTCCGCTAGAACTGCCCCAACTCGCGAAGATGGCGGGCACGCTCCAGATCGGTATCCGTAACCTTCTGTGATAGGCCGTCCAGATTTTCTTCTTCTTCTTCGAAACGGGGCGTATCTTTGCGGGTTGGATAATCCGGCTCCTGCTAATCCGACCTTTTTAGGGGTAGGTGACCTGGATCGTGACTTGATCCTGATCCGGCAAGCTTCCCACTCCGGTCGTATCCAGCTTCCGATTCTCCTTTCTTAAATTTTTCTTCTTTGATATCCATAATATGCATTTGTTTGTTAGGATCATGGTTGAAACCATGATCCTTCTTCGGACTATGGTGACTTTCACCTTAATCTGATTCGGCTCCAGCTGGAGCATAGCGGCCGGCACTATAGTGACTAGTACCGTAATCCGGCCCAGTACCGTAATCCGGCCCAGCCGGAGCCTCTAGGGGAGTAACTTCTTCTTTAATGTCGACCTCGTACTCCCCCAATCCGAGTCGACCATCGCATCCATCTTCAACAGCATTGGGGGCCATATGCCTTCACCCAATGCACCCGACACAACGTCTTCAACGAATTTGACAGATTTAAGTCTTTCGCCCACTAGGGACTCGCGGTGATATCCAGGGTCACCTAGCGATCCAGGCACGCGCACCATTGTGGTGTAGTCGATCTCTGAAATTCCTTCTGAGATGCAAACACCCACGGGGGGGGCCAGATGGCTAACTGTCGGAGGGGGTACTCCGTCCATCCGAGTCATGATCCGATCCGGCATCCGGCCGGCTGGATCGGTCACTTCCATCACCTTGGTCGTGACGACTTGGATGATCCATGTTCGAAAAGCTCACCTAGTGTAACCGTCAGCACTGGCGGTTACGCTGTCTTGATGGACTCTAGGGCGAAAAGTTAAAAGTCCGTCGAATGGGGGGACGAGGGTTAGGACTAGGGGTTGCTCCTGGGCGAAAATCTTCACCGGGAAGCAGGATTGACGATATACTTGAAGTTTGTATACCGCAAAGGCTGGACCGAGAATAATCGATCGGCCAGCTAAACCAAAGACAATAAAGGGGTAAATTTTGTATACCGGAAAGGCTGGACCGAGAATAATCGATCGGCCAGCTAAACCAAAGACAATAAAGGGGTAAATCCAAACGTGTACGTAAAGGGGAATCCAAAAATAACTCCACAATCTTCCACAGTAGGCCAAAACGTTACCACACTTTACAATACTAGATATAACCGTGTTCAAAACACGGGCGACTTGAGGTGAGTATGCGCAACGCAGCGACTCCCGGTCAGGTGGATTACCTTAACCTTCCCCGGGCAAACCAATAGCAGCAAGAGGGACCTTGTTAGCTCTCTGCTGAGAGCCAATGAAAGCGACTTGTGTCTAAGAAAGCGAAACGTATACTGATTTTTATCCCTATGTCCAATACTCCCTTTTGTGTAACCTACCCGAAATAGCCCAGCTGGATAGTTATGTGTCTTACCTGAAATAGTCCAGCTAGCTTCATCCAGCTCTTTTGTGTGACGTACACCAAACCCAGCCGGATCGGCCGGATGCTCTTTGCTGTATCGTACACCAAACCCTTCCGGCTCCGCCTGTTTAGCCATCATCTAGGCCCCCTTAGCCGTTGGCGTCAGCTATACCTGAGCAGCATAACGTCCACCTCCGGCGTCCCTTCCGCCTTCCATAAAGGCCCAGCCGTCTTCAGGCACGGACATCCTTCAGACCATCCGTCCCTCGGTTATCCATCATCGACAGCCATCCGATCTACCTCTGGCTAGCCCGGGTACAAGTTCTTTGATATCACGCCCACCTGGCTCGATTCCGTGTCTGGCAACCTTCTGCCGCCAGAGAATGCATCCAGTAGCTACTAGCCTACGTCCCATGTTGACCGGTCCGGGCAGCTGGATAGGACCAACATTTCCACCAATCAGGTGTCTGCGTTCACTTCTCATTAGCCCGTTAATTTTCAAGTCACTTCACCAAACTCCGCCACGTGTCGCGGTCATTGGGAACACAAGGTTAACTAGACTCCGGTAGCTCAAGTTATGACGCCCATAGACGCAATTTGGCTAACCGGAAGTCCCCCGCCGGGATTTGCTTAGGTTTTCCGACGCTCACCCCCTCACGCGCACGTGTTTTGAATACGTTTTTTTACTAATTAGAAAGGTTTCGTAGAGACTACTTTGTGGATTACTGTGGAAGATCTTGGTTTTATCGTGGTTTTCGTGGTTTTCTTGTTATCTCTCGTTTTATGGGCTGGTCTGATCGGACGAAGTTTCCCGATCAGTACCCTTAGATACTTTTATTAAGTGTCGACCCTAACCCGTTTTCCGGTGAAGATTTCCACCGAGAACACCCCCGTCTCGAGAAGGTCCCAGCTTCCGACCTGATTCGAATTTTCCTTCTCATCTAGAGTCCACCTGAGTGAGTGTAACCACCGAAGATCAATGGGTACACAAGGTGAGATGAAATTAAACATGGATTCTATCGCACATGACGACCGGTCACAAGACCGGGAGGATCGGATCAGTCATCATAGTGACGATTCATCCGATACTGATGTCGATCAGGATCAACGGAGTACCCCCTCCGATAGTTGGCTAGTGGGTATCCGAATTCCACCCAAAACCTCCGTTCTGGATTTGGAAATCGTATCCACTACACCAGCGAGCAGCTTTTTTCTGCTGGACAGCGAATACTAACTGACTTTTTCGTGGTTCCCTAGAGGAATCAACTATAGAATCGTTAATGTGTTTGGAAAATTGGATACAATTAGATTTAGAAATATTCACACACCTAGCGTTTTTTTAGTTCAGTAATAGTACAGCAATCTTCGTATCTTCAATGTCTGCAGTGTCATTCATATTCACAGCTTTTAAATCGTGATCTTGTTTGGCCCATTACTGAGCTTTATTCGCTTGCCATCCACATCGTCCGAACTTTGATGTCTTCACCACAGAGTCGATGCTACAACGCACAATTAGCTCAATATTTGGTTCGTATAACCTTTATATTCTACAGCCACCCTCGCACTTTTTTCACCTCAAACATTGAGTAGCTTCCCATGCCACCTCCACCTCGTGTAGACGGATGTAAGTAAACCCTCTCACAGTGGAGGAGATAATATCTTTCCAGAAGAGAATCCACGCCGTCCATCCTTGGCCAGCAATGTGAAACACGCTATCCGAAACAGCCCGCAACGTCGACCTCAACCCGCACCAAACATCTATACTAGGGCTCAAACCCGCGGGATTTGAGCCCTAGTTATATGCAGGCCTCTTAAATGTAGGTGGTGTGTCAAGAAAAAGAACCGAATGCCTAATTAAAATATTTGAGAATGCCTATTCTGACATAAAAATTTGGGCTACTTCTACCCAAAAACGCACACAAAAGTGAAATCAATGTGCTTGTGGGATTGCTGCTTTATGTGTCACGTTTAGTATCTAGTTTGCATAGTCGACAGGCTAAAATTGTTGTATCATTCGAAAAACGCCCCTATTCTTTCTAATCTATTTTTCCATGTAGCTCACTGATCTTCACTCCATATTACTCACATCCTCCACCACAATGTACCGTCATCTTGAATTACTCCCACAAACTCGGACGCATCTTTAAACCAGATTGTAGCTCAAAATTTGCTGGTCGATGAATCTCTCTGACACACGGTCCCCGGGTAAACCAATAGCAGCAAGAGGGGACCTTGTTAGCCCTCTGCTATGATCCAATGATGTGACTTGCGTCTTAGAAAGCAAAACGTATACTGATTTTTATCCCAAGATCCAATACGATCTTTTGTGTAACCTACCCAAAATGGCCTGGCTGGATAGTTATGTGCCTTACCTGAAATAGCCCAGTCAGATGCATTTGTGTACCGTACGCCGACCATCCAGCTCAACCTGGGTACGCAACCTGGATACTCCTTTGTGTACTGTACACCAAATATCCAGCTCGACCTGGACATACCTGGCCACTGAATCCGATTCTTCTTTAGCGGCCAAGCGTCTACCTTCGGCGTCCCATCCGTCTTCTACAGGGGTATAGCCTCCCTCTAGGCCCCTCATACGCGCATCCTTTAGTTGATCCGCCCCTTGGTCACTTATATCCACCATCGACGGTCGTCCAGCTCCGCCTGATCCGGCTGGCCAACTTCTGGCTGACCCGGTTCCGTGTCCCTTGATCACGCTCATCTGGCTTGATTCCATGCCTTGCACCGATCTGCCGCTTGTGAATACACCCGGCAGCTGCCATCCTGCATCCGCGCTCTTGGCCATCGCCTTGATAAGTCTGAGGCCTCTTAAAAGTAGGTAGAACTACCTATCTACCTAATTTAATGGAAAATATATATTCTGGCAAACCCATCTGAGGCAGGCGTCCAAAATTGTATGGGGATCTGGCAAAAAGCAAATTAGGTACTCTTGCTGTATACAAATTTCAAGATAAAGCAACCTATGTTGGAACCGCGAAGGACGACATGGGTTTTTCATCTTTTGATCGGCACCCATTAGAGATGCCCATGCATATATGCAAGCTGAAGCTCGTGTTGATGCTTATGCTTTCAGTTATGTTCTCATTACCGGATTCTGATGGAAACGACGTGTTCAATGCAGCAGCGTTTTATCCATTGGGAGGCTAGGTTAAAAGGAACCCACCGGAAGTCCCCTGACCGGGAGTCGTCGCGTGACGTATACTCAACTCAAGTTGTCCGTGTTTTGAACACAGTTTATCTCTATTGGAAAGTGTAGTAACGTTTTGCCTACTGTGGAAGATTGTGGAGTGTTATTTGGATTCCCTATTACACACAAGATTGGATTTACCCCTTTATCATCTTTGGTTTAGCTGGCCGATCGATTATTCTCGGTCCAGCCGTTGCGGTATACAAACTTCAAGTATAACGCCAATCCTGCTCCCCGGTGAAGATTTCCACCCAGGAGCAACCCTAGTCCTAACCCTCGTCCCCCTATTCGATGGACTTTTAACTTTTCGCCCTAGGGTCATCAAGAGAGCGTAACCGCCAGTGCTGACGGGTACACAAGGCCAGCCAGCTGAATCTGCACCTCGTCAGGCAACGTCAATGTCCCATGTGATAAATCCAGTCGTATGCCGGATAAAGTCCATCCCCAGGATTGCATCCTGCCCGGTAAGTTTACTTACCCAGGCAGTAAAGTAGTACACCAAAGACCCAGCCAACGTAATCTTAACTCTTGTTCCTCCTTGGGTCATGTACGAGCTTTCTCCAATACCGATATGCTCTTGTCTCATCTATTTCACATCCAACGTTACGAGCAAAGGTGGTGACGACGATGGACACTTCTGCGCCAGAGTCAAAAAGCATGGTGGCCTTCTGGTTTTGATCTTACCATCGACCTTGGCTTGCTTGAACCACTTATCCGGCGAATGGCATTTCCAATAACCACGCGATTCACCGGGTACTAAATTCAATTCCATAACCACTTCAAACCGAGAATATTTGTCCGTTCGTATGCTGCTCACCAGGAAAGGGTCAGCCTTGCTGCCCGGGGATCGGGTGACGTAATCGTCAAACTTACATGTATTGTCGGTTACGCTTTGCTTTGCTTATCGATTATCCTCCTTACCGACATATGCATAGATACTAACACTAGACCGCTCGACTCGAACCAGATTCCAACCTGGCGAGCGATCTAGTTTAACATCTTTTACACCCCTAGTGGCAGCATTCCAGCGTGATTGAACGGGACATACCACTTCTTCATTTGGTTGTAAAATTCCTCGATGGGGTGAGTCCAGCCTCGTGCACTTCCCCGCAAGTCTTGCAGGTGAACAGGCAGTGTTCCGCTGGATGTTCTTTCCTTTCACACTTCTTGCAGGTCAGCCGCTTCAGTCGTCATGCTTGATGGACACACAGTGGGTGCACTTCTGACTGGGATAACCCTGATCAGTTCGAGCCGGAAAACCCTTCTGCTGGCCTGACCCAGATGGTAGCCTGGACTGCTGACTGGCTTCCGCCGAGAACAGATACCGGTATTGCTCCTCTTCGGATTCGCCCCCAGACCGCTGGTTCTCCTCTTCTGAGCTGGTCGCATCCGACTCTCGGGTCACCATGCGGACGGCTCGGGCCGGATGGCGGCCAGCTTCCTTCATCCGGGTTAAAGCGTGACTTGTACCTGCTCATTCCAACTGCGGCATTGGGGTCTCGCTTCTTCGCCCTTTGATAAGTCCGTAGCGTCTGCTCCAACTCCGTAGTATTTTTCAGTCGCAGCAGCACCAGCAGGTCTGCCATCTCCCGGTTGTCCAACGTGCTGATAAAATGTTCCACATGTTCCCGGGCAGCTTCCGACCGGCTGGCATCTTCTTTAACCGGTATGCCCGCCCTCATTCCTGCGACATTCAGACGATGGAATTAGAGGGGTCTCATCTGCCCGCTTCTTGGTATGAAAGTACTGGCGTGCCACCGACATTCCCGATCGACAATATTGCTCTACAAAAGCTACAACCAGCTCCTTCCAATTGTCTCGGACTTCCCGGCTGAGCTGCTGGATCCAGGTTTTTGCCGGACCCTTCATCAAGTCTCCGAAAATTAGACACTTCTCATAGTCCGGCGTACGGTCTCTGAGGAATGCTGACTTCGTCTTGCTCAGCCATCCTCGTCCCTGGTCGTCATCCATGTCCCATCCAGTAAAATCCTTCAACTCGGACGTGGCTGACATCCGAACCCTGGTAATCGCCCCTGAGTCCGGATCAAAAGCTTGGGCTGAGGCCATATTGGCTCGGCGAGACATTCCCAGATCCAGGTCATCCGGATCATAGTGGCATCTGGCTGACCGGACCGACTGAATATCCACGTTGCTGAGAGACAGCTTCCTATTCGTTGGCCGTCCAGGTCGGGCACTTGGCCGGCGACTTGTCAAGACGGCACAGTTCCCTTTGCTACTGACTCCATGTCTCCATCGATCGGCTCCCTCGCATAATACTGGGCTGGCTCTGGCACCAGTCTCTCACGATGGGCCGGCTGGTCCTGTGACCCTGGACTGCCGCGGCTGGCACTAAACCGACGTTGTTCCTCCAAGCATCTTTCCATCATCGCCGAAAACATGCTCTGAAGGTGATCCGGCACTGGAGGGCTAGCTTGAGGATCCACTTGAGGGGTGACTTGGGGGGCAGCTTGGCTGCCTGCTTGGGATTCCGTCTTAATTTTAACATCCGCGCCTTCGTCTCTTGGATCTGGATCCACCATCGCCGTTCGGGTCTGGACGCTATGCTGTCTGGCTTCCTTCCGATCGGGCTGCTATTTTGCCAAAGTAGGGTGCACATCATTCATTTCGACTTTATCTACAAACAGCACCATATTCTGAAAAAGTACCCAATTTTGGCACAGCGACACTATCTTCCCAAGTTTTTATTTTTATTGTGGAAGTCCCCTGTACCGAAGGGTGACATTTGGGGCAGGTTAAAATTATGAATATAATCCAATCATAGCTGCACGGTGACGATAACCATGCGCTACAATAGGCATTCAAACCATTTCACTGGCATCTTCGATGTATCCAGAAGAGAATCGCCTCCTTTGAAAGCCATATCGTGGTGGTTTAGCTGGGTAAGATAAAAGCGATCATGGTAATCGTTACCAAACTTGCGTCTTGAAAATCCAGCAGCGCAGCTGAAATATTCTACCATGCCATCACTTTGTAACGATTTGTGCGGAACCATTGTGCCCAAAATCCAGTAGCGTGCTTGATACGTAGACAGGACGCCGGAAAATGAATTACTGCACATCATTGCGTACACGTTTTTACGAAATGCCCGCTGCGCTGCCTTATATTGTTCGTCCAACGAGGGATTACTATAGCTCTCGTTCATATATGCGAGCGATTTGATCCCGTCGTCTGGGGGGCAACGCTTTGTCGCCTTGGCAAGCTCCTCCATGACAACATTTGTATTATCTTTGCAGGAATCTTGAAAGTAATTCGAAGCCATGCTACCAAACATTGGCGCTCCAGTACTGACCCATGTCGTGCTCGAGGCGAGCTTACACCTCTTGTTGGCGATCGCTCCAGCCATCATCAGGCCGCCCATTGAATGTGTAAGGACAATAGTGTCAGAAATTGTGGATCCGTTGCTGGTCTCGCTTACTGCGGACACGTGATCGCAAACTTTTTGCTGTAGAAGGTGGTCAGTCCACGAAAAGTTTACCGTGTTGAGCTGCGTATACTGGATCGATGAGCAGCACGGGCTATGACCTGAAAGATCACCCCAATAATCGTTGAAAAAAGGAATATTCCTTTCCTGCTCTTCTAAAACTCCGAGACCGTGAACAAAAATGCAAGGACGAGGCGTGGACGAGCAGGTGCATTTGCTTCCGAGCATCAACTTAAACGCTGTCCAGAATTCTCTCTTCATCAGAAATACGTTCTCCAGTCAAAACGTATTTTCCAATCGACGTAACTGGACTTGGCGATGCCACCTTTTTACAATCGCTTTTAGATTCTTCGAGTTTTTGATCAGGAATCGCCACTTTATTTTTTATATACTTCACTTTGATATCCATGTCCTCACCGAACATCGTGAGCCCTGAAGAACCTGAAAAGCACATTCCAAATGTGATGCCATTTACTTTGACTTGAAAGGAATCTCCGCGCAGGCACGGATACTTGCTACCATCAGCTGCTACGATGGATGAAACAGCTTTAGCGCTGCTTAGCGCCGTTACAATCGAATTGACAGATGGCAACAAGTCTGCATTCAAGCACTGTATGACTGACTTTCCACTTTCGCTTGGGGAAGTGTGAACATACGCCGCTCCATCCACAAGCAAATATTCGAAAACTGTTTTGCCTTCTTCAAACGAGGTGAAGGTGTCATACAACACGCGATTCGTATCACCTAACGTCACAATTGGTTTGGCGAGCACAGAAAATTTGTTTTGGCCATGCACTCTTGCGGCCATGCGTTTGATCAAGAACGTGAACTGCAACGAAGGCCAAGAACCTGTGGTGTCATTCTGAAGTCCCGTTGCAAACGTAAGTAGTGATGCAAGGAGGAACGGGACCAGGTTGGGCATGGCTGTCGTCGACCAAATTGACTTCTATTACTCTCGGTGAAGAGGGTCGTCCGCCACATGACGACTTTCCATCTTACATAACGACGTATGATCGGTTTAAAGCTATTGCAAAGCTTACCTAATGCTTCTGTCGCACGGGATAGACTCCGGACCAGATGGGGTGCACATGAACAAGACAACTAAACTCCAGTACCCCATACATGGTACTCAGTGCCAGACAATATAAAGGACTAACAATCACGGAGGGAGAACAAACATTGACATGTTAAAGGGCGCTATGATAGAGGCGACAAACATTAGCAAGTGGCTCACAGTGTGAGTGGCTTGGTTTCTGCTTTATCCAACAAAGACTGTAGATGGCAATATTGATCGCTGGCAAAGAGACGCATCCGTCTTGAAGTTTCCGGTCTTTTCGCGTGACGTTGTAGCCGTGTGCTGTCACCCACGCATGGATAGCGCCCTCAGCCTCCTCAACGGAATGGGAGGTAGCCTCCGCTGGAGGTGATCTCGTTGTCGGTCCCTCCGTGATCGTTTGTCTCCAATATTGTCTGGCACAGGTACAATATATGGAGTACAAGAACCATAAAAAGATAGGACCGTTATTTCGACGTAGATGACACATATTACTAAGAAAAGGGGAGTTGCTAAGGAGCAGGCAGGTGTACATAAACTGGATCTTACAACGTCATAAAAGGGAGTCACTAACGGTATGGTGTTTGTACCCCAGATAGAGTAGGTACATTGTGCCAGTCAATAAGTATGAGACAGTCTGGGAGAGCGAGTAAATTGCTAGTCCGTGACCTCAAAGATTACGTGATGGAAACCCCCCCGCGCTGTCAAGTGCTGGACATGGGAGGAATGGCGGTGAACGGTGTGGAATGAGTTCGAGCTTGTTTCCCATTATGGACTCGAAAGACGAAACCTATAAGAAGCACGAGGTAGATGCGGCTGCAGCGAAAGATTAGCTACTAAAGTCAAAAGCGTTAAAGTACATGGATCAAATTCGAGGCAAGATACTCGCTACTTTGGAAGAGCTTGTCAATTTGAAGGGGGCAGATGTCGCTGCACAACGATCCGTCTGTAGTCAATTAGTGTATATCGAGTGCCCGCTTTTGACACGCGATGCTACACGAGGTTCCTTAGACCCGTTCAGTTTCGGTATTATGTTCTCAGCGCTAACAGTAAGCAAGGCATTCAGTGCACCGGTAGAACTACTACCGGTACCTACCTTAAGAGACTGGGAGCAAGAAAGTTTTCAGGACGCTATAGTGCTGACCTTGAATGTCAAGCGGGAATAAACCGTTCAAGGTGGTGTCAAAACTGCGAAGAAATGATTCAAAACGGCATGCATCAGGAACATTTCGCACACTTGTTCTTCCTACAAAACATAGGAGTATGTGGTGAAGGAACACAAGTAGTTTCTTCCCACAAGTAAGCGAGCTTCAAGGCAAGTATCAGCTGCGGCGCTTAATGAGCAACGCTCCTCGTGGATTGTCCGTTAAACTAACTTCAAGCTTGAGAGCTTAAGGCAATGGTTTCCTTTTTTTTAAGACGACAGGAAGTAAGACGAAAGATCATATGTCGGAGTAACTTTTATCATTTCTTCTAAGGGGCGTTCTTATTTTGCTCCCGGGAGCTCCCGGGAGGGAAGCCAGTACGCTGTGCCTGTCTCCATCGGGACGAATGTGGTCCACCTACGCAGAGTGGTCCACGTAACCTAAGAAGTCGTCTGGTAACCTGGTGCCACAATACTCTAATACTCTAGTTTCGAATTTGCAATATAAGCCGTATCCGGGTTGAAGCGAATCGGACAATCAACTAAGGAAGCTTTTAAGCGTAGCATTGACCCCATGGATGATCCCGGACCAGGGACCGGGCATCCTCCGGATCCTCCTATTATAAAGGAGAATACACCTCGGCGAGGCAGACTACCGTGTTACAGTCACAGGGGGACGATGTCGTCCCCGACTCCCAGGAGTCGACGAGCAATAGCCAGTCAAAGGCACCTATGATACCGGTAACAGTACCGGTATTGTTTCAACGTGAAATCTTACCCCCCACACTGCTCCGGCACAGGTAGAGGGCGGTGGTGGAAGGGTAAACCCGAGTCCAGAGGGGGAGGCTCCCACTCATGGGGAGCACGACGAACCAATGGACCAGACGGAGGACTCTGAAGCCATACGGCACGAAGTAGTTCAGTCAAGACAGGAAGATGGGAGGATTCCAGAGAAAAGTAAAAGAAGGGAGAATTCGGGTACACCGGGGGTTTCTGTAGACAAAGGTCAGTCAACATCACGGGGGGTATCCAAATCAAAGATCCAACCCGAATACTCAGCGGACCAGATGGCGCGTGCATTACGGATCGGACTCTCCCAGGCCGTGAACTCACAGACAAGTGTCCAGGCCTGGGCTGATCTCATGCAGGAAATTTTTAACAAAATATATGTTAAAGGTAAGGGTCCTCTATCACGATTATCGCCTATCGCGAAAAGGCTACCGAAATTGAAGCCCAAAGAGGTGGAAAGGATGTTAGAGCTTTTTGAGGAGATTGTGGTAAAGAAGCACGACGAATGGGGGGCCTGGAAGCAACGCGTTCTCCAAGCTGTAAACACGGCACAGAAGTCGACTATGAAGTTGGAAACCATACTATGGAAAATAATTGGGCAAGAGAAGGTCAAGGGCGCCACCCCGAGTGGGGCACAATTAGGTGGATGGGCACAAAAAGTGAAGGGAGAGACGACCCCCTCATCACAACCGGAGCTAGTGCAAAAACCTTTCCTCTTTAAGACATCAGTATACAAACCTGATGAAATTGAATCGTTACGCAAGATATGTGAGCAAATGTATGGGAAAAACGTACCTTTGCAATGTCGCGAGGGTACCGAAGAAGAGTGGAAAATCGTCCAAGGTCTCGTGGAGGGACTATTTAGCCCGTCAAATGCCACAATTCATTAAAAGAATTATTCATTTGGGTGAGCAAAGTACGATTGGTACAAACTATACGGGCTCAGGTAGAAGGATGTTTGATCCTCGACCTAAAAGGGGAAAGTCCGATAAAAGAGGCTTTCCTCAATACGCGCAGCATTCAGGAGAGTATCTCAACTGCAGCCACGGCAAGGGGAAAAGGGACCAAGGAATTATGGGCAATGATCGCTCAGGTCAAAACAATCAGTTATAACGCGGCCACTCATGCGTTATACTTTCATTTTTTTACACGTTCAATAGCAGAAAAATTTGACGGTGTCAAAGTACAGTTTCACCGACTCGACCATACACTTACCAATTTGCATAAGAAAAATCTTCGAAAAACGGGGTCGGCGTGGGACCAACAGCTGGATACAAATGGGGAGCTGTTTCAACAACATGGAACGTACACATGTGTCTTGAAGAACATCACCAGGTCTATTGACTTAGTGAAATTCTATGGTAGTTTACATGAAGTGTTCGGTGTTGGTTTTAATGTTGAGGATCTGGACAAAGGTGGTCCTTTCTCATCAACTTCGACGGAATGGGAGTTAACATTTTACACGGATGTTTGTCCGACGGCCCTACAAGGAATTATACGAATTGCCTGGTTTGACACGTTGATTGTCGTGGAGCAAAAAAAGCGACAGTGTATGAGATGTGGGATGGATGGACACCCCATGCGTGCGTGCACGATGTCCACCGAAATACTTAAGAAGGAAGGGTGCCTCATTATCACCCAAGATAAGATTAAGGGTCTTTCCTTACCTAAATCAACTTTTACGAGTATGGAGGAAATTAAGTTGGCAGCCGAGACAAATTTACGGAAACAACAGGAACTATCGGAAGTGAAACCGGCCACACAAGAAGATCCGAAATCGGACAAGGAATTAGCGGTAGGCAGTCTCAACCCTACAGACGCCCAAGCGGCAAAAATTACTGAATCCCATCCAGAGGCGACTCAACCTCACTCTTCAGACAAGATGTATAATGATGAGTTGGAGAAACCACAGTCAGACGAAAGATTGAGGACTCCAGTCGATAACACCTGGCCCACGGTAAGCAGGTCCTCCAGAGAGAGGGGCAGTGTTACTGCGCCACCCCCAGCAGTGGAGGGACCTATGACCAACCAGGGGATATCGATATCTCAAGAAGTACGAAGTATGCATACTGACGGGGTAACGTCAGATCCATCACGACTCACCACGAGTCAGCGATCTATCAAACAAGTCGATAGTCCGACGGCTACCACCACTGTTCGCCCTCCGAAAGTGCAAAGAACAAAAGCAAAAGGCGGATTACCGGGAACGGGTCTCGGGGGTTCAGCCATTAAGCAGAAAAAGAACGCTAGTCTCTTAATCAAGGAAAGCAAAAATCGAGAAGTTATCAACACTATTCTACAAGAGGTTCAAGAGCAATGTGGTACGATCAGAAGCTCACATGGTCGAATAGTTGAACAGGAGGAAATCGGGGAAATTACGAATATCCCACAAGTAGTTGAACTACTTCAACTTCTTCACGTCAATACCCCAGCGACTGGCAACTGCCAGGTATATGCAGTCAGTCGATCTTTATCTGGCTCGTCGTTACTGAGGTGTCCGTCAACAGTGCTTGAACGATTAGCTACGGAACTCAAGGAAGGCTGTTTAAATAGGGCGCTAATTGACTTTGATTTCCACATGGAGTGCGGAAGCAGCTTTACTGAGTCTGGGACGTGGTTACGATAAGATATCAGCGAAAGAGTCACTTAAGGAATTTAAAGCATACTTGGAAACGTATGCGAGCAGCGGTTCAAAACTGGACGATATAGTTCATGTACAAGCGTGGGGGAGTAACGATACTTTAGTTAGTATCAGTCCAAAAGGAAATTTATGTGATGAGCCATCACGACATGAATGGAAAACCGGGAGCGATATGTTTTGTGCCTGAACTCAGACATAAACAACAGCGACAATATTCCACGAGTGGGGAATACCCAATCACTATCACGGACTGCATTAAGAGGGTATTAGCCAGGATGAAAGAATTCCCCGGGCAAGTGGATAAGTGGCCCTTATTGCTACATTTTGATAACGCACATTATTCGGCTTTGTTGTATGGAGAAAGGGGCAGATTGACTCCCCAGATCAGGAAATGGACAGTGGTCAGAGTGGAAGTGACGGTCAGAGTGTCAGTGACGACGATAGTGAAGATTTTGATGATGTCAAGCAGCCTGCGATGGAATGTGCGTCCACAAGGGTTATCACTCAATATAAAGACACAGATGTCGTTATGAAGGATGACCAAACCTCACAGAGTTCACAGGGTAAGAGAAGTGAACAGGAATCTGAAGGGTCTACAAGTAGTCAAATGACTACTTACAGTACCCACTCACCGTGGGATCCGGTTGCATGGGAGGGGGACTTTGACGACCTTCTGTACCGTCTACAGGGTCCCACGATTCATCACGACTTGAAGCTGGAAATTAATCAAATCATTGTGTCGAAGGATCCCCGGTTATGTGAACTACTTTATTTCTTAGGTGAAACAGTGG
>MIQA02010317.1:0-10649 GCA_001887855.2 Sclerospora graminicola | reverse complement strand
GATCTTATACCCCGTCAGGACAACCATACAACACCGATCTCGGCTGATCAGGCCTGATCAGGCCTGATCAGGCCTTGCCACGTCATCTTCGGACCAACCAAAGGTTCTCGTCACTCACACAACCTGTCACTCCACATGCCCGATCTTCATTCCTCATCTGATCTTCATTGCTCGGGCATGACAGGCCGATCAGGCCGTAACTTCGTATCATGGTCAACTTCAACCACTATACCATTCAGAGATCGGCTGGTCACCTGCCCTTGATACGTCATGTCAACAGTCACTCTTTTCTTATTACATCCACGGGAACTCCACTCAGTGACTGTAGTAACGATCGTGATCGTGATCTCCATCATTCCGCCAGTGCCTGGGACTGGGCTTAACGACCATACTTGGCTGAATTCTCCACGTCGTAAATATCCGTTGGCCACCACCTTTTCTTCTTAATCGTGATCAACCTTTTCCCACCCATCAACCGTCATATGTTGATGGGTGTTCTATCGTCACCAATCAACGGCCATGTGTGGTCCACCTCAGTCCCAATATTTTCCGATCGCTTTACCACAGCCGCCCCTGAGACTAACTGTAGCCGCACAACGACTGCAGTTCGACTCACTCACTTTTGAACTTCCTCTCTGGTGATCACCATGGCCGACGCAAGCCGATCTCCTCTTCCTTCTTCGTCTTCTTCGGCTGCCGCCCAATCGCTTCTTCGCCCTCCGTCTCCAGCTTGGCTACCCCTGCGATCGCCCCGATCACGACCTCTACGCCGATCACGACCAGCCTCATCCGACCGACGACTGCTCTCGCTTCATATCGACCGTCTTGGAGTCTTCCTGCTCGACCCTCGTCAGATCGCCTTCTCCGTTCCTTGGAGCAGCTCACTCGCCTGATAGATGGATCGGGCCCATTCACGTTGGGGCCCGTGGAGGCTTGTCGGCTACGGTCGGAACTCCGAAGTGCAATTCCCGAGTTGGTTTCTCTGTACGATACCAACCGGGCACTTACGGCTGAGTTATCCGATCGTCGGATCGCGGCTGATACCTCGGCACGTGATTCCGCTGATCTGGCTACCCAGCTGTCGGCTCTCCGGCTAGATCATGACCGGCTTGGCAAAGATCATGACCGGCTTGACCAAGAACTGCGGGACCTGACTGATCGCTTTCAGGGTGTGACGATGGAGCGTGATCAGTTGTCGGCTGACCTCGCTGCCCTTCGACTTTCCAAGCCCTCGGACACCGTCGCCACCTTACAGTCGCTGATCGACTCGATGGCTATCACCATCCGTAATCAGGGTACGTTCATCTCATTCGTTCCTTTTATAATCCGTATTTGACTCTCCATGTTAACTTCCAGATGAACGTATCGAATCCATGAAGAGTTCGATGGTCGAGATGGTAGATCATCTGCAACGCATCGATGATCACCGTCTCGACCGTGATCAGCTTCTGCACGACAGGATCCGTACTGCCGAGGATGTAGAGCGTCGGGAGATTGAGGCTCGCTATTCGGATAAGCAGGTCCAGCTCTTGACCAAACAGCTTGCTGATTCTCGCATCGGCCGCACTGATATACAGAAGAGGCTGGACGAGAGTCGGAAAGTGGCTGAAAATTGCCGGCATGAACTTAATCTCGCTCGGGTCAAACTTGAGACCCTAGAGCTTGATGATCGCGCCTGGCTTCAGCATAACGCTGACCTGAAGAGTCTCGCGGTGCAAACCATGGATAGGTGGACCAAACCAGATTCAGGATCAGTCCGGACGGCCTTGCAGCGACTTCCCGGCCTGATCAGCTCGTTCACTCCATCTGGCACACCGCCGCAGTCTCCTGCGTTTGCCCCGCCTTCGCCCGTGTCCTCCGTCGCTTCCTTGCCTGTTCGTAGTGCTGATCAGCCCGTGATCAGCACTTCACAAGCTCCCGCGTCATCTCAATCTCGTCCACCGGCGACTCCACGACCAGCGCCTTCGGTCTCGAGTTCTGGGAAGCGTAAGCAGACCAGCTCGTCGAAGCAAAGGATGAGTCTCGCCAAGCGATCACGTCTTATGGTCGAATCGGATGACGATTTAACCGATCTGGACGAGAGGGCGTTGTCTGTTCTGGCTCGATCGCGCAGCACTGATCGCCGTACGCCAGCACCGAGTTATTCCGGGGTGAATTCGCTGGCTCAGGCCGTCACTTTACTGGAGTCTGATGACGACGATGACGATGATTTCGAGGAGGAACCACCGGCTCAAGCTGATTCTGACATTCCTCCGACGACCACTGGGGCAGTGATCGCTCCGCCACCTAATTTTACGGGCGTCTTCATTCCTGCAGATCGATCGTCGATCAAAGAAAACGATTACAGCTACGATCCGAACCGACCGTTCATGGATCTGTATGTCGTTATGCAGGGGAAGCCGACCCCCGCTCACATGGCCACACGGAAACCTTGGAGTGATGATCAGGTCTGGGATCTGACGCCTCGGGTTCTCGAAGTGCGGCAGAAAAGCGTTCCTCGCTTGTGGTCCCGCCCGCCAGGCTGGATCTTCCCGATCAGATCGCCGGCACCCAAGGACAAGCAGTGGCAACCAAGGTTGCTGACCAGAAGTGCTATCGAACTTATGATCGATTCGGCACCCTGGGATGCCCTCCTGACACCCATGCCCGGGCTGGCGTTCCCTGATCGCCCTTGGTTTGTCGAGCTACAGGGGCGCTTGGCTTTATATTACCAAGAGCACGTGCAAGCGATATGGGAGGCGACTCACCATTTCCCGATCACGACGGCGATGCGCAAGGACGCGTGGATCGAGCACTACCATCATGCTCGCAAGCGTCGTCGCACCAAAGCCGGGGCTGCTTGGGCCACGATCTGCGATTATGTTGTCGACGGAATTCGGCACGGCGAGTGTGATCTGGACGTTTTCCTGTTCCCTGGCGTCCTGCATTTAACTGTTCGTCGAGCGGGATCGCGAGGACTCAAGGCTGACGGCGGGGATTGGTATCCCGGTTATGGGCACATAACTCCGGTCGCCACACTGCGTGATTGCTTGCTCTGGACCGATCAGCATGAGCCTTGGCGAAACCAGTTCCGATCGAGTCCCATGGATCATCCAGGATACAAGATTGCTCGCCTGCGCACTAAATATGGTCCATGATCGTCGTGATAACCAACTTTTATTTCGTTCTCCATAATCACTTAATATATCACGACATTCCTTGATGATCTTCTCGTTCCACTTTCGTAAATCTTGTTCATGTCTCATTATCACTTCCATCTTGTAGGTCGATCGTTCTCATGTGTACAGGTATAATTCTTGAGTAATATATATATGTATATGCATTCGTTTCTTCCAAACCAGTCCAACCGCCCTGATCTCCACTTGCCCGATCATCATATTTGCTGATCAGCCACAATGTGTCAACCCAGGCTATTGAGATTCCTGGTTACCCTCTTCGTGGGTTTGCATCACCTCAAAACGATTCCTTCTCACCCGATCACGTTCGAATTCCCTCAGTAACGCTCCACAGTTCAGATCACGCTCATCTATCCACTCGGGATCGTCGTAACCCTTCCAACGAACCAAATATTCACGGTGGGTCCGGCCAAAACGGGTCTTCTTGCCTGATCGGGTATCCAAAACCTTCTCCACCTCGAATTCGTTCGGGTCCAGCGCTCTTTCCCAACTATCTTCGGGTAAGAGAGCCTCGTCAAAATCAAACCTTGGCTGATCATCTCCTGACAGCCTAGTTTTAGGCCGATCAGGGTATTCTCGGACCAGTTTCAACTTTGACAAGTGAACAATCGGGAAAATTCCATAATCAGTACCCGCGGTAATCAGTCACGCGGCATGATCACCGATGAGTTCGGCTATACGGAACGGTCCATGCCATAAATGTGCTAACTTCTTGGCATATCCTTCTTTCACGCGGTCCAAGTAAAGCCAAACTCTTGATCCTGGCCCGATATTATGCGAATCAGCCTGATCATTGTTCCGATCAGCTCTTTCTTGGATGGCTCTTCGTAATCGTTCGTTGACTTGTTCCCGCGCATGTTGGTAGTGACGTTGGAGTCCCATGCGCCATCGACGAGCTTCGCGATCTCGACCTCGTGTGCAACCAACAGGAATCACCGACTCGATGGTAGATCGGGGGTCCCAACCATATGCCAGATAGAATGGGGTATCTCCCCTGATCCGATCAAACGAGGAATTCAAGGCAAACACCAGTCTCTCTGCATATTCATCCCAATCTTGTTGCGCGGAGTCTGCGACATACATCTTGATAGCCCTGGTCAACGTTTGTACCATCCGCTCGGCTTTACCATTCGCCTGTGGACGGTACGCCATGGTCGCGCTCTGTTTCTGGCCAAGCATCTGATTAAAAGATCGGAACACTTCGGCCATAAAACCTGGTTCACGATCATGCCTGATCACTTCACTGGCTCCAAACCGTCGGAACACACATTCTTCGTAGCTGCAAGCGACTTGTTGAGCCGTTCGAGTAGATCCTGCTTTCGCGATCACCAATCCCGTGAACAGATCAGTCCAGATCAGCAGCTCGGTATTGCCCTTGAACGATTTTGGGAGGGACGGTATGTGATCCATCGCAATCACTTGGAAAGGGTAGGTCGCCTGGATATTTCCAGGTGATCTTCCCCGGATATTTGGCATACCTTTTCCAGTTTCGCAATCCGTACATGTTCCAACAAACTTTGTATACTTCGATATAATCCTCTCCAATGGAAATGTTTACGGATCCTGTGATACGTTCGTCCTACACCCTGGTGGCCACCCTCCAAACTAACATGATAATGGTGTAAGATATCCGCTTGTAAAGTCTCCGGGATCACGAGTCTGGCCGATCGGTCCAAATCCGCATCGGCCTGATCAGCTGGTACATAGTAAAACAATAGATCATTTTCGTCGATCTCGTAGTTAGACGCGATCTTGGCACAATCTTTTGCCTCATTCTGGCTCAGCTTCTCCAGATCACCCTTTAGAAACGCCTTCAAGTCACCGATCCATTTTTCCTCGTCTTGAGCCTTGAGAATTCTTTCGATCCGCATCTCTTGTACTATTTCCTCTGTCAGGCTTTCGCGAGAGGGTGATCTGTTGGGTGGTGATCTGGTTCGTGATCTCGTCGTAATCAAGATCTGGGCTGCTTCCTTTTCATTTTCCACACGGATCAGCTCCGGCAGCCTATTGATCTCCACCAGTTCTTCCAACAGCGCTTGATCAGTGATTATCGATCCGGCCTGATCACGCATAGCCATAGTTGCTAAGTGATCTGCACTCCGATTCCAATCACGTTTCACATGCAAAAGATCGTGTCTTGGCCACCCACGTAAAAGCTTTCATAACGCGATCATTCAGCAGTTTCAGACGCGGCGCTTTACAGTCGATCTCTCCAGTGATCTGCCGAATCACCAAGTTTGAATAATTACTCTTCCAATCTTTTGCTCTTGCAAAAGATCCAAACCTAACAGCAGACCACGATATTCAGCCTCATTGACCGTGATACCTGGAGTATAATCTGAACCGGCCGATATAACAGTCCATTCTGGCAGTTTCCATAGCAACGCGCTATACGCCCCTACACCTTTCTTCACACTCGCTGATCCGTCGAAGCTTACAACGATCAGATCTTCTTCTGAGCCGACGATCGGTGGGGGTATAGTGACCGATTCACGTGGTTGCTTCCGAGGAGCGACCTCAATCAGGGCTTCATCGACTTCTGATCGGGGCGTGATGCTGGCCGCCAGCGTCCCAAGTATTTCTTCTTCGCCCTTGGTGCACTTAATGATCTCCAAAGTCCACTGAGATAGCACCGCTGCCCATCGCACCAGTCTCCCGTCTAAACCATTCGCGGATAGTAACCACGCCAGACTAGATCGTTTGGATAATACCTTAATTGATCTAGTTACCAGCATAGAATAGCAAACATCCAACACACGTAATAACGCTAGCACTTCCTTATCCACAATGTCATAGTTAACTTCATTCGGTTTCAATGTTCGGCTTGTGAACGTCACCGGGCAATAAACCCCATCGTGATCTTGGACCAGTGCGGCCGATATTGCCCATTTACTAGCATATAAGATCACCACGGGAATCTTCTCCGGATCGAAGTGTTTCAGTATCGTCGTCGAGATCATCTTCGCCTTTAACATACTGAAGGCTACCATAGCGCGATTCATGTGATCTTCTGACCCTGGCACAGTTCGATCAGTTGGTGTTCCAATCTCGAGATCTGTTTCAGTAGCTTCAACTTCGTGATCAGTCCCAATTGGTGATCCTCCCATCCGATCACGTTCTCTCAGGCCATGATAATCAACTTCCTTCAATTCATAAAGTATAGCGGCGTAGATCGAGATGTCCTCGATAAATCTGCTATAATAATTCAATGATCCGAGGAAGGATTGCATGGCCTTCAACGATCGGGGAAACGGTAAGTTGCTGAGAGCGGCTAGATCTTTTGGATTTGCTTCCAACCCTTGGATCGATACGTTATGACCGAGGTAAGCGACCTTGGGCTGACCCCAGAAACTCTTGACCACACTGATCGACAAATTCCAACGCTCGCAGGTATCTAAGAGTCGTTCGACTTTATCGCATAGCATATCCCAGGATGTTGGCGTGACCAAGATATCGTCTATATATGATCGCCTTCCCAACACTGATCGGCCCTGATCTTGGTCTGGCTCACCTTCCGTAAACACATCATGTAGATCAGTGACTTCCCGATCAGCACTGATCTGGAAATACCCATAGAGAGCATTGTCGATCAGCCTTTGGTAGATCTGTGGGGCGTTCTTTAATCCAAACGGCATCCGATTCCATTCAAAAAGTCCAAAAGGTTTAACGAAAGCCGAGATCTCTCGAGCGCGATCAGTCATCGAAACCACCCAGAAACCACTAGCCATATCCAACGAACAGAACCATAAAACTTTATCCAGATCTTCTAACAAGTCATTGATCAGGGGCATCGGGTAGACCATCAACTTCGTGAGGCGATTTACCATTCTGTAGTCGATACACAATCGGATATCAACCCCATTCTTCTTAATCACAATCACGATCGGTGATGCCCACTGCGATGTTGATGGTCGGATGATCTTTGTACATAGCAAACCCTTGATCAAATCGGATAACTTTTGCCGGTATTGAGGTGCAACTTTACGACAACGCTGAGCGATCGGCCTCGCATTTCCCACGTCTATATCACAAACAGCTCCGAATGCAGCTGGGGGTAGGGCGTTACCTTTCCCCATCAGTAAGTGACGCCTCTTCCAGATGATCTTCTTTAGCTGATCGATCTGCTCGGGCGTATTCACCTCGGGATCACCGACTTGTAAATCTTCCATGGTGACTTCTGGCCTATTTGGCGATACTTCTGGTAACACAGCCATCTGCTTCTCGATACCTTCAATATACTGATCGCCACCTTCGTGTATACACACCTGCTCGTCCACCTGATCTACCTCTTTCTGATCGGCATCATCTTGGATCGCCCCTTGTACGTCACTCGGCTGATGGTTTACTTCGGATTCAACCTCCTCTGTAATGAATTCAGCTGGTTCATCCTCCTTTTCTTCCTCATGATCATGCTCGGGCTCTTCACTGTCCTTTCCGCTAACTGGGTCCGTTGTTTTCGGTGAGCCGGGCCTAATTATACTCAATATCTGTGGACCTTCTTTGACCCGGCCTTCCCCTGTCGCTTCGATCGGTGGCCTCCTGATCAGCAGCTTGGTCGGCGTAGAATACTCCGGCTTCTCGACCATAGGTGGGGTATCTTCATCCACTAAGTCACTGATCATGTCCGTGGTGGCTTGATAAGCCAGATTCTTCCATTCAATGTATCTTCGTGATCCCACTGAAACATATCCGATCTGTCGGGGTATTTCCCTTCAGGTAACCACATCCCTAAGATCATGTCTTCGTGGATGATCAGCGGCTGATCGGATATATTTGTGACTCTGATGTAGCTTGATCGGCCGATACCTTTAACGAACGTTGGTACCCAACGTTCGCCACGGGTCAGCCACAATTTCTGCTGCCGATCACTCGACCGAATCATGACATCGACTGATCGGGATACCCCAATGTTCTCGTACTGGCCCATCTTTAACATCCGTACATGAGTACCATACAAAGGCCGTCGGCCAGATAACTGAATCTGCACTTCATCCGGCAGAGTCAGGGTTCCATGAGATAGGTCAAATCGTATACCGGCGGGTACCATAAAATCCATCCCCAATATCGCGTCCTGATCGGCTAGCCGGCCAACCCAAGCGTTAAAATAGTAGACTAGGGATCCTGCCAGGGTGATCTTCACACGTGATCGTCCTTCCGTCATATATGAACTCTCGCCAATCCCAACACATTCTTGCCTCTGGGTACTGTCTATACGACATCCCACCTTACGAGCAAAGGCGGAGTCGATGATCGAGACTTCCACCCCAGAGTCAAATAAAATAGTGGCTTTTTCATTGTTGATCTTTCCATTAGCTTTAGCCTGTTTAAACCACTTGTCGGGGGAGTGGTACTTCCAGTATCCTCGGGATTCACCGGGCAGTAGATCCAACTCCATGATCACGTCCGATCGGGAATATTCATCCACTCTGAGACTGTAGATCGGACACCGATCGATGCAATTTGAATTAGACCATGTATTGTCGGTTATCTTTTTTTCCTCAAACTTATCTCCGCTACCGACATATGCATAAATGCAGAACATAGATCGCTCGGCTCGAACCAGATTCCAACCTGGCGAGCGATCTAGTTTAACATCTTCTCAACATCTGGTGGGAGCATACCAGCATGTTTAGTCGCACATACACTGAATAAGTGTCGACCCCAACCCGTTCTCCGGTGAAGATTTCCACCCGAGGACACCCCCCGTCTCGAGAAGGTCAAACCCTCCGACCTGGTCAAGATCATCCTTTTCGTCACCGAGTCCACCTAAGTGAGTGTAATCAGCCCCGATCGACGGGTACACAAGGTGAGATGAAGTTAAACATAGATCCTGACGAGCATGAAGACCGGCCAGATGACCGGGAGGGTCAGATCAGTCATCACAGTGGTGATTCATCTGATTTCGATGCTGATCAGGATCGACGGAGTACCCCCTCCGATAGTTGGTCGTCCGGGCCAGTGGGTATCCGGATTCCACCCACGACTTCGGTCATGGATTTGGAAATCGGCTCCACCACAGAGGTAACCGTAAAATAAGAAATTTCTTTGCTGCAATAGATGCGCAAAGATGGGCCATTACAACCATGAATGTATGGCGCCGCGGCCGGCACCACGCAGTCAGCGTACTGGACAGTCTGCGGGTCGGCGACATCAACAAGGGCGACCCTCTGTTGATGCAAAAAACGTCAACAACCAGTAGGAGCGGGATGCCCTACTGGACGGGTTATCTCACATGCTGATATCGGGCATGTGAGGATAGCAGCCCCAGAGGGGACTATGTCCTGTCAACACGTGCAGGGTGAAGGGAAACCCCTCATCACCATGGAAGTTAAGCCGCATGGAAACGATGTCCCCATTCTTATTTTGTTTGACACAGGAGCGTCAAATAATTTCGCTAGAACTGAAGTTCTAACGTCGTTGAATTTCGTGGAGATTGAATCTCCACGAAGTCTGTTGTCAGTCTGGTAAGCAACAGGTGCAACCGTGACTATACCAAAGCGTGTGATTCGCACTCGCTTCGAATTGGACGAGCTGTCGTTCGAATACAAATACATTGTCCTCGATCTGGACGACAAGTTTGATGTTATCTTGAGTATCTCTTGGATGTCCAAGCATAAACCAACGATCGACTGGGTAAACCTGTCGATCGACTGCGGCGGTCTCACAGGATCTGATCATCCTGTGAGTAATCCGGCTGTATCTAACGGTACAACCGCAGAGTCAGACTGTCCGGTGGGTAGCGATGGCACCACCAGGTCTTATCTGACTCTATCAGCAAATGGTACACCCGCTGATAAGGATTCAGTGGGACTTGCACACGCAACAGAAGAATCGTTGCGTGTTGGTAACGTGTGCAACACGGGCGACAAACACCCCCGTGTTGAATCAACCACGACCTACGACTGTCGTGGTTTGGAGAATTTATCCACGGTGGGAAGCACCCACCGTGAGAACAAAGATGCCGACACGGAGGGGAGTGATTCCCGTGTCGGAGACGAAGAACTCACGACTTAAAACAGTCGTGAGAGTGAAGAACCCATAGTTGACAACGGTCACCATGTTGACGATGCCTTGCGCACGAGTGATAACAATCACCGTGCCGCAGAACAGACAACAGATTAGACGAGTGCGTCTGATCATGCGGTTGTGTCCGTCGGGGCGATAAACGTCTTGACGCAGACAGAGACTGGATTAGCTACCCAGTCTCTAACACTTGACAGCCCTCCGAGCATAAGTTCGGAGGTAATAGCCCTTCCAGCCCTGAGCAGGAAGAAGTTCGTAAAGAACTTGCACGATGATCAGATCGATCAGATCTGTGTCATCGTTTCAACAGACGATGTTGTGGATATTCGTGAACGAATATCCACACTGCAGGCAGATGACACTGGGAACGAGACCGTTCCCAATGAACAAACTAAAGTTCAGCGCTTTGAAACGCAGAGCTGGGAGTCGCTTAAAGCGACTTCCCCATAC
>MIQA02010315.1:0-11906 GCA_001887855.2 Sclerospora graminicola | reverse complement strand
TCCAACTTTGAGTAAGGGCGTCTTTATTCTTGCGCGACCCTTTCCGGTTCGTATAACAACGAGCTTGATAGAAGAGGTCGATAAAGTACCGACGTCTATCGTCGGTACTTCGATCAAAGTGATGATTGCGAAGATCTTCGCAATCATCAAGCGCGTTGATGTCAAACAACGGGTATTGATAATCGCCTTTGGTGTGCCCACCACTTTCGGGCACAAGCGTCCATGCTGGGGTCCAAAACCCCACCTTGTACGGATCATGTGGTTCCGTACGGCATGGTGAATCAGAAGCAGCGTAAACCGCTTCTGCGCGTTGCTTCTTGGCAGGTGGATCACCGCCTGCCACCTCAAAGTCGTCGCCGTCACGACCAGGCGAGTGACGAGGATCACAAGAGCCCTACGCTTCTCATGCCACCGTATGATGGAAATGTCGCTGTCGTAATTGACAGCGTCAAAATCTACTTCGCCATCACCTAACGGCGAATCAATTCTAGCTCGCTAGGTTCATTGTCAAGGAAGGTGTCACCCTCGCCCTCTTCGGAGTCAGATGACTCTCCGAAGATATCATTGGGCTTCTTAGTCACCCGCTCTACGGCAGGTGGAGGTGCGAAAGATGTTGCACTAGCGGCATCTTCCCACCCTCTTTTAGAAACTGCTTCTGCAGCGTCTACTACGATGAGACAATGCGTCTCTCGGCTTATTCTTCGACGCTACATTAGTAGCGTCGGCATGTGATGTTGGCACCTCTGCACGTGATGCAGAGGTGGGAGCTGCGTTAGCAGTATCGGTAGCGCCCTTAAGAGCGCCGCCGCGTTTAGGAATTTCTTGTGGAGTTCCTTCTCACTTTGTTTGCCCTTGTTGTACCAAGAGAGCTCCTCGTCTTACCGAAAAGGAGCTACGAGGACCGAGGTTACTCGGTACCTGCTAGTGTTAAGAGCCTCATTGATGCTCTTAATGTATCAGCAGCTAGTTCCAATGTGTTGCACCCATCAACACCTAGTGTTGATTTTTCTTACGAGTTTGAGGAGAAGTTTCCTTCTCAAACTCCTGCAGGAGGTCAGGGGCATCCGCCCATAGCACCTCAATCGGTTCCCAAGAGTCAAACACTTGGGAATATCCCAACCAGCGTACCCGATACTCGGTACGCTGCCCCTTCTTATAGGGAACCGAGCGCTTCGCTATCAAGCGCTCGAGAATGTAGCGCTTGTTCCCCTGATTATCAATCAGGGGCGGCGGGGGCTGGTAATTCCCTCGGCGTCGTTGTTGCGGAGCATGGTTACCAGCTCCGCAAGCTCGAGAGGCACTGTAACGCCTTGAGCGCCGACATGTCTCACTCGATGAAGACATATGTTGTTATCGGGACGAGATTCGCGACATTTTGAGCGCTCATCTCGCAATGCAGCAGAAGAATGATCTTCTGCTGGTCGATCTCGATCGACTAAAGTCGGAGATGGAAACTCTTTAGACTTCTCACAATCGGTTGGAGACCGATTACAAGTCTCCCTTGGGAGACTTGAAGAAGCACGGCATTCGCCGTGGCGATGCGTCTCGTCCGAAAACGTAGACGATCGGTACGGCTTGAGCCTCCAAACGTAAAACGTTGGGTGGAGGCGCTTGGCCGCGGGAATGTCTATAGTATAGGCATTCCCCTTAACGCTTTGGACCTTGAAAGGTCCAATGAATTTAGGGAGCAACGTCCGTGTTGGGAAGTTGCTCATTGCAGATGTAGGCAAATAAGTTGTAGCTAACACCACTAATTCACCTCTCTGAAAGGAATTTGTGTTCTTCCTTCCATTCTTATCTGCATTCTGCTTCCGATTATCAAAAGCAGAGCAAGTGCGTCTTTTACATAGCGTATTACAGCTTGGCGCTGTAATACGAATTCATCTACGGCTTTGTTAGCAGTAGATGAACTGTCTTATTTGTCAGCAGCCATCGCTACAGACACATACTCTGCAAAAGCAGCTTCAGTATCCGAAGCTGCTTGAGCTACTTATGTGTCAATATGAGAAGACTCGTCAATCTCTTCGCAAGTTGCGGTTGCAACTTGCGCATCGACCCGCTCAAACTTTGAGCGGGTCCCTCCTCCACTTAGATTTGGCGTACCGCCAAGTAAAGCCGGGGTTCGTGGATGCCGTAAGGCATTCACGTAGAGCGGTGTATGCTTAGTAGAAGCATGCACCGAGTTATTTATTGCAAACTCAGTGAGTGGCAAATAGTCGCTCCACTGCTCGAAGGCATGCGCGTATGAACGCAGCATGTCTCCGAGAACGCGGTTAACGCGTTCAGTTTGCCCATCCGTTTCCGGATGGTCCGCAGCTGACATCTTCAACTGCGTGCCTAATAACGTGAGCGTTTCTTGCCAGAAACGTCCTGTGAATCTCGGGTCACGATCCGAGACTATATTTTCCGGCATTCCGTGTAAGCGGAATACCGTGTCAACGAATATCCGCGCCGTTTGCGCAGCGGTGACATTCGCTGACACTGCAGCAAGATGAACCATCTTGCTGAAGCGGACTACAAAGACCACAATTCCTGTTTTCCGACTGTGAGCAGCCGGAAGACCAAAGATAAAGTCGATGGAAATGGACTTCCAACACTCTGTCGGAACCGGCAGAGATTGGAGGGGAGCCTGCGCAGAGTGCGCAGGCTTGACGCGCTGGCAAATCTCGCAATCGCGTACGTACTTGTCGTAAAGTGGCTGGTGAATTTATTGAGGGGAAGGTGTGAAGTACCTGCAAAAGGGCGCTTTCTGATTGTCAGAAATATAGACCAAGGGCATAGGTGCCGGATAGCCGTCGCCGGGCGCATCTACCAGCGGCCGGACGGCGCCAGGCCTGGAATCAGGCCGGGCGAACGCGACTGAAGACATGGATAGTTGGGCTAGCGGGCCAGGCGGACGGGACGACCGCGGATGGCAGACGGCCAAGGCGCGGATGGCGGACGGCCGAGGCGCGGATTGGTGGCGGGTTGTTTGGAAGGTATGAGTGAAAGGAGCCTCAAGGAAGATGAGTGTTCTAGTGGATGAAGGAGGCACCCGGATCGGATGAGAAGCTGCCAAGGAATTGCTAGCGCCAGCGGCCAGGGAGCTTGGATGGATGGCCATTCGGCCGAGCCAGCCGGGTACAATGTACCATCCGGACTGGTACCAGTTGGGTTCGGTGTACCGGCCAGGCGGGTACACAAAATCGGAGTTAGCCGGGCTATTTGGGGTAGGTCACACAAAAGGGAGTATTGGATATAGGATAAATCAGTATACGTTTCGCTTTCCTAAACACAAGTCGCTTTCATTGGTTCACGGCAGAAGGCTAACAAGGTCCCCTCTTGCTGTTATTGGTTTGCCCGGGGAAGGTTAAGTTAACCCACCGAAAGTCCCCTGACCGGGAGTCGCGGCGTCTTCGTATACTCACCTCAAGTCGCCCGTGTTTTGAACACGGTATTAAGTATTGGGAAGTGGTGACAGTTTGGCCTTCTGTGGAAGAGTGTGGAGTTATTTCTACCTTACATACACATTTGGATTCGCCCTTCATTGTTGTTGGTTTAGCTGGCCGATTGATTATTCTCGGCCCAGCCGGCACTATACAAACTTCAAGTGTCTTATTGGTTTAGCTGGCCGATCGACTATTCTCGGCCCAGCCGGCACTATACAAAGTTCAAGTGTATTGCCAGACGAGCTCCCCGGTGACGATTTCCGCCCAGGAGCTACCCCTAGTCCTAACCCTCATCTCCCTATTGGACGGATTTACACTTTTCGCCCTAGGGTCCACCAGGAGAGCAAACCACCCAGTACTGACGGGTACACAAGGTGAGCTTTCAACATGCAACATCCGAGCAGTCACGATCAAGCGGATGAAAGTGACCGATCCCGCCGGCCGGATGCCGGATCGGATCATGACTCGGATGGACGGAGTACCCCCTCCGATAGTCAGTCGTCTGGGACCCCCGTGGGTGTTCGCGTCTCAGGAAGATTTTCTGAGAGCGACTACACCACAATGGTGCGCGTGCCCGGATCTCTTGGTGACCCTGGATATCACCGCGAGTCCCTAGCGGGCGAAAGACCTAAACCTGTCAAATTTGTTGACGATGTTGTGTCGGGTGCATTGGGGGAAGGCATATCGCCCCCAATGCTGCTGAAGATGGAAGGATGCGATGGTCGCCTCGGATTGGGGGAGTTCGAGGTTGACATTAAAGAAGAAGTTACTCCCCTAGAGGCTCCGCCGGGGGCGGATTACGGTACTACTTACTGTAGTGCCGGCCGCTACACGGATGGAGCCGGATCGGACTATGGTGCAAGTCGCCATAGTCCGAGGAAGGATCATGGTTCGACCATGATCCTAACGAACAAATGCATATTATGGATATAAAAGAAAAAATTAAGGAAGAAAAAGCTGAAGTCGGATACGACCGGAGTGGGAAGCCGGCCGGATCGGGACCAAGTCGCGATCGGGCCCCCCTACCCCTAAAGAGCCAGGATTGGCAGGAATCGGATTATCCAACCCACAAAGATAAACCGCGCTTCGAAGAGGAAGAAGAGAAGCAGGATGGCCTATCGACGGATATAGACTTGGAGCGTGCTTTCCATCTTCACGAGTTGGGGCAGTTCTTGCGGACGGATAAGATGCTGAAAATAACACGGCCGAAGATCATAGGCGGATTGAAAGGTCCCGTCTCTCCCCCAACTCTCTCAGACTGCCACGTGTCCCTTATTAGAGGACTAATCGATCAGCTCAAACAAGCCGGCATTAACACCGGCGTATTTGATCCGAACGAGCTGTTTGATCTGAAGATGGACAAGTTGAAGGAGGCGTCCAGCGCCCTGCACGACCGCTTGGTACCGCTAGTGGGTTGCTCGCCGCCGTCGAAAAAGATGACAGCTACGACTGGAGTGGCGCCGTCCACGCCGCCGGCGACAAGCAAACCGGCCGGTATACACTCAGGCTCTTCGCAGTACGAGTCTGCCCCTTCGGAAGCGGACTCATCGGATTCATCGGTGGGTATCACCCGCATGACGCTTGGCCCAAGGGGAGCAGCGCGTGTGGCAACGGCCATGAGGCTTGGAGGACGTGAGGATCCGGGTACGCCCGAGCGGAAGAACGCCAGCCAGTACAGCGTACAGGCCTGGCGGACGGCGGCGGCGGATCCAGAACCGAAGGAGGAAGACGAAGACGCGGATGGGCGGATCAAAAAGGAATGTCAATCTGGCAGCCCGGTCGCCCCTCAAGTCGCCCCCCCAAGTCGCCCCCCAGGAGAGCCTTCAGGTACCGGATCACCTGCAAAACATGTTTTCGGCGATGATGGAGCGATACTTGGAAGAGAAACGTCGGCTGAGCGCCAGCCGCGGCAGTCCGAAGTCACCGGGCCAGCCGGCTCGTCGTGGAACGCAGGCGTCCGAGCCAGTCCAGTACTATGCAAGGGAGCCAAATGACGAAGACATGGAGTCGGTGCAGTCCAAGCGGAGTGAACCCCATGCCGCCCCGCCGAGCCGCCAGACAGGTCGCCGGACCGGACGTCGACCAACGAATAGGAAGCTGTCTCTCAGCGACGTGGATATGTAATCCGTCAAGTCGGCCAGTACCATTACGATCCGGATGATCTGGATCTGGGGATGGCCCGCCGAACTCACATGGCCTTGGCCCAAGCGTTGATGCGGATTCACGAGCGATCACGAGGGTGCGAATGTCGGCCACGTCCGAGCTGAAAGACTTCACCGGACGCGACACGAACGAGGACCAGGCCAGAGGATGGCTGAGCAAGACGAAGTCGGCATTTCTCAGCGACCGACGTCGGCCTACGAGAAATGCCTGATCTTCGGGGATTTGATGAAGGGACCAGCGAAACACTGGATCCAACAGCTCAGCCGGGAAACTCGAGGAAATTGGAGGGGATTGGCCGGTGCGTTCGAGGAACAATACTGTGGATCTGGAACATCAGCGGCGCGACAATATTTCCACTCCAAGAAGCGACCGGATGAGACCCCCCTGGAGTATCTCCATCGCTTAAATGTCGCTGGCATAAGGGCGGATATTCCGGTTAAAGAAGATTCCAGCCGGTCGGAAGCCGCTCGTGAACATGTGGAGCATTTCATCAGCACGTTGGACGATCGGGAGCTGGCAGACCAGCTGGCGTTACTGCGATTGAAGAACACCACGGAGCTGGAATTGACGTTGCGCACGTACCTAAGAGCGAAGAAGCGAGGCCCCAAGGCGGCAGTCGGAACCGGCCGTTTCAAGTCCCGATTTAACGCGGATCAAGGAGGCCGGCCGCCATCTACCAGGACGACCCGAGCCGTCCGCATGGTCGCCCGAGAGTCAGACGCGACCAGCTCGGAAGAGGAGTATCAGCGATCCGGGGGCGAGTCTGAGGAGGAGCAGTATCGGTACCTTTTCTCGGCAGAAGCCAGTCAGCCGTCCAGGCTGCCAGCCGGGTCCGGTCAGTCGAAGGGTTTTCTGGCTCGAACTGACCAGGATTACCCCAGGCGCAAGTGCACCCACTGTGGGTCCATCAAGCATGACGACCGGAGCTGTTGGAAGCGGCTGACGTGCAAGAAGTGCGAGAGGAAGGGACATCCGGCGGAACACTGCCTGTTTACGTGTAAGACTTGCGGGGAGGTGCACGAGGCGGGACTGTGCCCAATTGAAGAATTCTACAACCAGATGAAGAAGTGGTACGTCCCGACCAAGCATGCTGGAATGCTGCCGCCCGGAGTGGAAAAGATGTTAAACTAGATCGCTCGCCAGGTTGGAATCTGGTTCGAGCCGAGCGGTCTAGTGTTAGTATCTATGCATATGTCGGTAAAGAGGATAATCAAGAAGCAAAGCAAAGGATAACCGACAATACATGTAAGTTTGACGATTACGTCATCCGGTCCCCGGGCAGCACGGCTGACCCCTACCTGGTGAGCAGTATACGGACGGATGAGTATTCCCGGTCTGAAGTGCGTATGGAATTGAACCTGTTACCTGGCGAGTCGCGAGGTTATTGGAAATATCATTCGCCGGATAAATGGTTCAAGCAGGCCAAGGCGGATGGGAAAATCAATAACCAGAAAGCTACCATGCTGTTTGACTCTGGCGCGGAAGTGTCTATCGTGGACACCACCTTTGCTCGTAAGGTGGGGTGTGAGATAGACGAGACGAAGCGGCAGGAATGTATCGGCATTGGAGAAAGTTCATACATGACCCAAGGAAGGACAAGAGTTAAGATTACGTTAGCTGGGTCTTTGGTGTATTACTTTACCGCCTGGGTAGGCAAGCTGGCCGGGCAGGATGCAATTCTGGGTATGGATTTTATGGTCCCGGCCGGCATACGGCTGGACTTATCGCATGGAACATTGACGTTGCCGGATGAGGTACAGATCCAGCTGGCCGGCCGGCGGCCCTTATATGGCGCCCACGTCCAGTTCCTCAAGTTAGGTCAGTTTGGAACGGTGCCAGTTGGAAAAGCGGTGGAAGTAATGTTACGACCACACGACAGGCGGAGTAAGTTATGGCTGACAAGGGGCGAGTGCTGGGTACCCTCGTTTGTTAAAGGGGGTGGTCATCTCAACTCTATAAGCGTGACCAACATCTCGGAAAGGCCCCTCACCTTGCATGAAGACGTGATTATTGGAATGTGGCTGGCCGAGTACAAGGTGCCCCGCCGGCCGGGCTATGTCACTATTGGCTCAAGACGCTACATCGAGTGGCAAAACCTGGCTTTTCAGGCAACCACCGATCTGGTCAGCGAAGAGGAAGAATTAGAAGAGGACCAGACGCCGATGGTGGCTAAACCCGAGTACCGGACCCCTTCTAAAATATTGACGCGGAGCCGGCCGTCAGATCCGGCTGAACGTATTGATCGAGACTATGCCCCGATCGCGGAACTGGTTTTGCCCACCCAGAGGAAGACGGACGAACGACGGAATCAGGAGAAAGGACCGAGCAGAGATACATATGAGGACAACCCCGTTGGCGGATGGTGTGATGACCGAGGTGAAGGTGGATCGACCCGGCTGGCCGAGCAGGATCCGGAAATAGCCGAAGGCGGATCGACCGAGCCGGGTGATCGTAATTCGGAAATAGCCGAAGGCGGATCGACCCAGCCGGCCGATCAAGATCCCGAAGTAGCCGAAGCTGACCAAGTCTGCATTCATGAAGGGGGCGAGCTATATGTTGAAGGCATGGAGGATCAGACGGCGGTGCTACCTGAGGTAACCCCCTGCCCCCCAGCGGTCACTATTGAAGATTTACAAGTGGGAGACCCGGATGTGAACACCCCGAAGGAGATCGGCAGATTGAAGGATATTATATGGAAAAGACGACATCTGCTGATCGGTGCAGCCAGGATGGGCAAGAGAGTGTTACGCAACCGTGCGACGAAGTAAATAGGTTCGAAGTAAAGGTCAGGCATGACTTGAGGTATGGTACACAGGTATAGGACATTGCATATATAATAACAGGTTTAGATTTTCCCCCTAAAGCAAAGAGTCGCTCCGCCACGTGTGCGGTCATTGGGAGCACAGGGTTGATTAGTCCCCTCTTGCTCAACTATTTCCCGGTTAAGACGCGCTTAGACGCATTTTGGCTTACCGGAAGGCCCCCGACGGGTTTGTTTTTAGGTGATCTAACCTCACCCGCAACGCGCACGTGTTTGGAACACGTTAATAATATTGGTAAAGGTTTTGTGGAGATAACGTTTGTGGATTACTGTGGAAGATCATGGACTGATCGCATTTTCTTGGTTTCGTTATATCTCTCTCTCATTGGCTGGCCTGATCAGACGAACTTTCCTGATCAGTGCCTAGATACTGAATAAGTGTCGACCCCAACCCGTTCTCCGGTGAAGATTTCCACCCGAGGACACCCCCCGTCTCGAGAAGGTCAAACCCTCCGACCTGATCAAGATCATCCTTTTCGTCACCGAGTCCACCTAAGTGAGTGTAATCAGCCCCGATCGACGGGTACACAAGGTGCGATGAAGTTAAACATAGATCCTGACGAGCATGAAGACCGGCCAGATGACCGGGAGGATCAGATCAGTCACCATAGTGGTGATTCATCTGATTCCGATGCTGATCAGGATCGACGGAGTACCCCTCCGATAGTTGGTCGTCCGGGCCAGTGGGTATCCGGATTCCACCCACGACTTCGGTCATGGATTTGGAAATCGGCTCCACCACAATGGTGCGCGTGCCCGGATCACTTGGTGACTCAGGATATCACCGTGATTCCTTTGATGATGAAAAAGATGTGAAAATCAAGTGGAGGAAACTTTTTCGGGTGTATTGGAGGAAGGCGTATCGCCTCCGATGCTGTCCATTTCTAAAGGAAGCGATGATCGACCTGGTTTGGTGGAGTGCCAGGTCGAGATTAAAGATGAATTAACTCCCCACATGGCCCCGATCGGGGCCGATCTGGGTTATAGTAAAGTTGACTATAACCCAGGAGAGGATCGAGGTGTTAACCTTGATCCTATGCATAAGAAGAAAATGGAAAAAGACAGAAAAAATATGGGGGCGGATCATTGCGATCCACCTAAAAAATATGTGAGACCTAAACCGAAGATCTTCGAGGAAGACGAAGAGAAGATCGAACCAGCCGAGAAGACCACTGTCCAAGATGTGGAACGACTGTTCTATCTTCGAGGGTTTCACAAGTTCCTGGCTACCAACCGAGTGATGAAGATCATTAAACCTAAGATCATCGGGAAGCTTGAAGTTCGAGCGACCCGGCCGGTGATCACAGGCAGTCAACTTGATCTGATCAGGAACCTCTTGGCGCAGATCAACGAGGTTGGCTTCACTACTGGTGCCTTCGACGCGAATATGCTATTCGATCTGGATCAAGAGACGATCAGAGAATCTATGACCACCCTGTATGATCATCTTGCCTTGCTACTAGGGGCGAACCCAGTGGTTCAGTCGCCGATCGCGGATCCTTCGCACCGATCACAGTTGGTTGAGTATCCTATGGATATCGAGTCGATCTATTAATCGTCATCACAATCTGGAGCGGCATCCACCGACTCCTCGGTCGGGATCACACGTATGACGTTGGGCCCGAAAGGGATCCAGCAGATCGACCCCAAGACCGAGTCGCAGAACAGGAAGAGAAAGCCTGAACCTGGTAGAGTCGGATTGGACGATAGTTTCGAAGACGCTCAGGAAGTGCCACAGGCTAGTCCGACCTCCAACACTGGTCATACCAACATGCCGGAGGTACCAGAGCAATTAAAAGCCATGTTCGCGACAATGATGAACCGATTCGCGGGTGATCAATATGGATTGCCTCAGTACACACCTGGACAAGGACAACCATGGCGATCGGCACCGAATATGAATCAGTCTGCTGAGAAATCGGTCAAGAGACCCGTGGATGTGGAGATGGAATCAGTCCGATCAGCCGGAATCGTTCGTTCGATATGCCAGGGCGATCACCAGGACCGATTTCACCAATCACCCCCGCGAAGTGATGTGGACATGGAGTCAGAGGGCGAGATCAGCCAACATTTCGATCCAGATGATCTGGACATCGAGATGCCTCGTAGAGCGAATATGACCTCCGCGCAAGCATTTGACAGTGAATCGGGAACGATCACCCGAGTACGAATGTCTGCGATCTCGGAATTGAAGGATTTCACCGGAAAAGATATGGATGACGATCAGGCCAGAGGTTGGTTAAGCCGAACTAAGTCAGCTTTTCTGAGGGACAAGACACCGGAAGCTGAAAGATGCCTGATCTTCGCTGATCTAATGAAAGGTCCGGCCAAGAACTGGCTTAAACAGCTAAGTCGTGAAGTGCGTCTGAAGTGGCCTCGTTTGTGTGAAGAGTTTGAAGAACAATATTGCAACTCGGGGGTGTCTGTCGCTAGACAGTACTACCACATGAAGAAAGATCCGACGAGACGCCGATCGAGTACTTACATCGGTTGAATGTTGCTGGTCTACGCGCGAAAATGCCGATCAAGGACCCACGACACCCGGACATAGCCCGCGAACATGTCGAACACTTCATTGGGACTCTGGACAATCGCGATCTGGCTGATCAGCTAACCCTGCTCCGTATAAAGGACTCAGAACAACTGGAACTAACTCTGAGGACGCTGCAGCGGGCCAAGAGTCGACAGCCCAAGGTCGAGGTAGGATCGAACCGTTACCGGTCAAAGCCACACCCTGATCAGGGCAAGATACCGGCAGCCCGACCAGCCAGAGCGATTCGAATGATCGCGAAGGAATCAGACAGTTCAAGCTCTGAAGAAGAAAGTGGTCAGTCGGGTCTGAGCTCGGACGAGGAACAGTACCGTCATGTATTTACGACGGAACCCATGTATCGCCCGAGATCATCGACTAATGGTGTGGACGGACGGAAACCTGGTGGTATTCAACCTGATCAGGACCGATCTCGTAAGAAATGTGTGCATTGTGGGTCGACCAAGCATGGAGATCGTGATTGTTGGAAAAGAATTACGTGTGGAAAATGTGATCGTAAAGGTCACCCTTCTGATCACTGTTTTTTCGTGTGCAAGACCTGTGGGAAGCTTGATGACGCCGGCGCGTGCCCTATCGAAGAATTCTTTAATCTGATGCGCAAGTGGTATGTGCCGACTAAACATGCTGGTATGCTCTCACCAGATGTTGAGAAGATGTTAAACTAGATTGCTCGCCAGGTTGGAATCTGGTTTGAGCCGAGCGATCTATGTTCTGCATTTATGCATATGTCGGTAGCGGAGATAAGTTTGAGGAAAAGAAGATAACCGACAATACATGTTCTAATTCAAATTGCATCGATCGGTGTCCGATCTACAGTGTCAGAGTGGATGAATATTCCCGATCGGACGTGATCATGGAGTTGGATCTACTGCCCGGTGAATCCCGAGGATACTGGAAGTATCACTTTCCTGACAAGTGGTTTAAACAGGCAAAAGCTAATGGA
>MIQA02010311.1:0-10459 GCA_001887855.2 Sclerospora graminicola | reverse complement strand
CCTGCGCAAAGGATCTCAAGACGAATGGTTAATTGCAAAAGGGATTTCTGAAGTGCAGATTACGGTAGCGTTCTTCCAGCTTTTCTATGCGAGATTATGACAATTGAGATTACTCTTGACGATCCGGGTGCAAGTTGAAGGGTGCTTGGAAATTGATTTGTCTGACGAGGCGCCAATAAAGGAGAGTTTTCAATCGACGCGGAGCATACAGGAAAGCATTGCGCTAGCAGCTACTACGAGGGGATCTGGAGGGCCAGTATTATCGCAGATGATGAAAGTGATAAAAGCTATGACGTAAATCGGGCGAAGCACTGTGCCAATTTTCACTTCTTCACGAGAGATGTCGTTCGTCAGTATGAACACTTGGGCCTTATCATAAGCAGGATCACGCACTGACGAGTCTACATAAAGCGTTTTTATCCACCTCTTCGGAGTGGAAGGACGGACAGAACGGCTCCAGGCCAGAGACGGGGTGCGGGACGGAGTACAAAATTATTCTGAAACACGGACTATGGAAATCATGAGGATTTATTATTATTTTAAATCAATCTTCGAAGTCCCTTTCTCTTTAACGATATGGACAAAGAGGGACCGTTATCCACCACACCACTGCAGTGGGAATCGAAAATTGAGGCTGGAAGGTGTCCAAGATTCTTAAAGACATCCGACGCTTAAGTTGATGTGGACACATTATTCTTCTGGTACACCCCGGAATGCGAGGTCAACGGCAATGGCTCCTATGTGGCGAGCCCGGGCATCAGTTCCGACAATGTCCGATGTCTGAAGCAGCACTACATACAGCACAATGTCTTAATATTTCGGAGGAAATGGCTGCAAAATTCCAAGTACCACACCCTACCTTTACAAGTTTTGAGAATGTGCAACAAGAGGTATGGCAAAACGGCCAGAAACCGGACGAAGAGCAGATTAAAAGCCAAGACGCCCAGAAGGCAGGCCCTCAAACAAGGAAAGGGACAAGGATAAGGTTGGAGATGAACAGATGGAGCCCGCCGGGGAAGAACGATCTAAAAGAACATGCGAAAGTCAACATGGAAGGAGCTGTAAGGCCAGGACACTGCACCAGTACCACAATCTGCAGCAGTTGACCTTTCCCAGGATTGGATCGAGGTCAAGGCACGCAAAGCAGGGGCAAAAGATTGGGCAGACGTTGCGGTCGGGATGACACAGAAAGTAGACATGAATGGGATATCAAGAAAAACGATTGGATAACATATTTGTGGCGTAGTCGTACCCAGAAATTCCTTCCGAGATGCGAACACCCACGGGGGGGGCAGATGACTGACTGTCGAAGGGGGTACTCCTTCCATCCAGATCTTGGTCCAAGCCAGCATCAAGCTGGCTGGACCGGTCACTTCTATCACCTTGGCTGTGACTACTGGGATGATCCATCTTGTATAAAACTCACCTTGCGTACACGTCAGCACTGGCGGTTACGCTCTCCTGGTGGACTCTAGGGCGAAAAGTTAAAACCGGTTTAATGGGTGGACGAGGGTTAGGACTAGTGATGCTCCTGGCGGAATTTTTCATTAGGGAGCTGACTGGCATTACACTTAATTTTGTATACCGCAAAAGATCGGCCAGCTTATCAAAGATAATAAAAGGGTTATTCCATTTTTTACGTAGTCAGGAAATCCAAACAATATTCCACGATCTTCCACGGTACGCCAAAACTTCACTACACTTTCCAATAGAACTAAACTGTGTTCCATACACGGGCAACTTGAGTGAGTATAAGTTTCAGAGCAACTCCCAGTCAGGGGACTTCCGGAGGGTTCCTTTCAACCTCTCCCGGGCAAACCAATAACAACTAGGGAGAGCTTGTTAACCCTCTGTGGTAAACCAATGGCGACTCCTGTCTCAGAAAGTGAAACGTATACTGATTTTTTATCCCTAGATCCAATATAAACATTTTTTTTTTTTTATCACTCCTTTGCCAGGCTGGACGATCAGATCGTGGAAGAGAAGGTCTTGGTCGGCTCGCATAATTGCGCTAGCAATGAATGACTGGAAGTTGTGAACATTTACGCCCCGTCTGCAGGGGATGGAGAAAGATCTATATTTTATCGAGGCATGGGGGCGTGGCGGTTCGAGAAGTATTCGAACGTAATCTTGGGCGGGGATTTAAACTGTGTGGAGACGCCCACACTAGATCGCACTGGACCTAATCGGCGGAGAACTACAGAATGTCCTGAACTGTCACGATTAATTGGTGTGTTGAAATCACAAGACGCAGCGTTAGTACAGTTCTCTTCCTGGAAGATGGACAATATAGCTGAATTTCATGATTTCACGTTTTGGAGGGGCGAATCCGCTAGTCGTATAGACTGATTCTATGTACCTGATCATTGTTTTGAGTGGGTGAAGAATGTGCAGACGAACCGATCGGGATTGCCTTCCGATCATGACCAAGTGGAGGTTCATTTACGCAGTCAGGAAGGGGCGTTAAAGAACACAAGGACCAAGCATTTTCGTTTACAATATCCTATCCGTGGGGCAGGAAAGAAACGAGCATCGAGCGGAAATGGATACTAAGGCATTCCACGGGCAGACAGGAGCGGCCACTCGGGATAGAGTACGGGACCTGTGGATAACTGCAATAATTCGGGTTAGAAACCGGGTAGCACAAAGAAAAAGACGTCACGCCAAACATTTAGAACAAGCTCTTTACGGACGCACCACGCATAGAGAGCAAATTTTACGCATTACCGAGAATGAAGTCGCCAAGTTTAATCAGGTAAGAATAGTTAAACGGTTTCGCCGTTCTAACGAAAATATTAGGTGGCTTTTTCAGCGAACGGCAACTTGGGAAAGTGACCAACGGGTGAAAGAAATCATTATCGAGGACCCACAGTTTGACCACACAACGGAAACTCCCATACCAGACAAGTTCGCGTGGGTTTGCAAGAAGATTCTCGGGAGGAGTCACCGATCAGCGCGGTCGGAAGACGTGAACAAGAATCTTTTGTCTCTAGCGGCAGATTGGACCGACGGACAAGTATCTGACATTGAAAATGAAATGCTAATGGATCCGATCGTGGAAGGCGATATCAAGCATGCAATCAGAAGGTTGGAACGGCGGAAAGCAGGTGGCTCGGACGGGTTTACAACGATTTCTTCAAGGACTTTGCGGAGGACCTTATTCCAGATCTTTTAGTGGTTTATAACGATATATGGCAAGGGACACCTCCGCCAGTTTCGTTTTTGGAGGCAGTGATTATCCCTTTCAAGAAAAAGGTGAGTCGACAAATGCGATGGATTGTAGGCCCATCTCCTGCTACAAACTAGTTATAAGGTTTTCGCGAAGATTTTGGCGATGCGGCTACAAAGTTTCCTTGGTCGACTGATGGATCGGGCTGTAGTGATGATGGTGGCAATATTACGGCAAATAAATGGAACTGAACACACAATGGAACGGAAGAGTGGGGGCATTTTATTGATTGATTTTGCGAAGGCTTACGATACCGTGGATAGACTATACCTTATGAATATTTTGGCTCGGTTTGGCTTCTCTACAAGATTTATAGCATTGATGCGAGCTCTTCACAATGGAACAACCGCTCGTTTTCTCGTCAATGGATTACTTTCGAAGCCATTGATTATTAAATCAAGAGTCAGACAAGGGTGCCCACTGGCCCCCCTACTCTTCATTCTAGCAGTAGAGCCTTTGGGAATTGCTATACTGCAACACCCGGAAATACAAGGTTTCTCGATTAAGGGAGACACTTTGGGACGGACATACACTTTTTCGACGTTTGTAGATGACTCTACGATCTTTTTCTCAAAAGGTGATCAAGTATAGACAGCACTATCAATCGGAAGACTATCAGGTTTGAAAATGCAACCTGCGAAAAGCCATATTCTTTTTCTGGAGACAAGCCCTCAACGGGATTCTTGGTTTGGAATACCGACGGTGAAAGAGACTGACATTATCAGATATCTTGGGTATCAAAAAGGAAAGCACAATCTGTCGGATACTAACTGGGCGGAGCGCATCCGAGCGATTTAACGTAGATTACTCACTGCCACCAAATGTGGGACATCAGTGGGTGAAAGAGTCACCTTGTTTAACACTATAGCATTACCAGCGATCCTGTTTACAGCTAACGTTTTTGAGCCAGACGAACAAACTATTCGAGAGCTTATTCATCTTCAGAAGAAATTCATCTGGAGAAATCAAACCTCGACGGTGCCTGGCAAGCACAAAATATCGCCTCACCTGTTGTTTATCACCAAGACAGCTGGAGGACTTGGCTTTATTTCGATTCCTGTTGCGATCCATACCTTGGCAGAAAAAGGAGCAACGATGTGGCTTTTGGAACCCAGTGATCGATACACACAAGCTTGGAGAAGTTGGTGCAAATTATTTCAGCCCAATATTACTAACTTATTGGTTTCTCCGTGTAGTGCAAGCAGCTCAAGGACAACCAAGGGGAAAAGACAGCATTTATCACCAGTAAATCACCATTATCGCGAACCCTAGGGCCAACACAGAAGGAACAGCTTCATCTAAATAGGTACGTTACATCACATATGAGGGAATTAAGGTCGCAATGTGATACACAGTTCAAGGACCCAAAGACTATATTATATCCCGGCGACTACGTGGACGTGTATGCAGATCTGGAGAATACCGTCTGGCATGCCATGGGACGGGAGTCTCTCATCGCGTTTTGGGAACGTTCCTGTGGTTCAATAATCCATGGATATCGGACGGGACATCCACCTCTCTGTCTCCACTCAAATACGATCGAATACCGCGGATAGCCATACGAGACCTAAAGATCAAGAAGATATCACGAAATACGTTCCAATGGAGAGTGATGGGCAACGGCATTTCAGGCCATTCTCGAGCCAAAGTGGGTCGATGGCTCCTAGCCATTATTCTGTATTGACCGAGAGTCGCGATTGGAGAGGAGATAGGTACGATGGGGCAGTTAAAACTGCTCTACAAACAGACCAAATGGGAGACAGTGACGTGGACAGTGGTCAGGGCACGGAGCGTAGTAGGTGTATGCCAACGTACAGGACAGCTGTAGGCATTACAACAGAGAGAGGACGGGATCTATTGGGATGAGGCTTTAAGGAAACAACAAATTCAAATCAAAACGAATTCAAATGGAGTCTCCACCGAGAACGGAGATACACAAGGGCCGGTATTTGGTGCGCAACCGAGTATCCATAATTATCTCTGGACAGTGAAAGAAGGGATCAAATTTCGTTCGGTCAAAAAATGGATTCGACGGCCGTTTCGGAGTATTTACTATCGAGCACCGACAAGAGCATTGACGACGGTTCAACACAAATGGAAACAAAGGCGAGAAGAAGCAGACTGGAACAGAAACGTTCAAGATCAATCGCCAAGAGAGTTGTGGAGTCACGATCACATGCTTTCCGATTATCAAATATGGAGTGCTTACAGGGCGGCAACGTTTCAACTGAATATCTATTACGATGGATATACAACACAAGGAGGGTGTGTTTTGGATGACCAGTGCGATACAACCGGGAAAGGGGTCACACATATTGTGTGGGGGTGCAGTCGGGCCAAGCAATTTTGGTCCAGGCTACTTAGCTGTTGGAACGGTGTGCGGGTGGATGACACTGACTTAGCGCACTGTCGTTGGTGTTTTGCGTTCAGAAAGGCGCCACCTATTTCGAAGTCATTGATGGAACGTTTACGGACACGATGCGGCCATCAAGCCGACGATTGCGGTCTTGGATTGGAAAGACTGTGGTGGGGAATATGCTCCATTGGTCTCACATGGTTGTGGCTAGTAAAGAATGAAAAGGTGCACAAAGGAGTCCACTGGGATCCGCACGGACGGTTGCAGATGATATGGTCGAAGACCATGAAGCAGATATTAGCGGCCGCCTGTTACGAAAAGGGTCGGACGGAACCAAGGATACGCGGGATCAAACTACAAATCTGTCTAGAGTGTTTGCAAGAAGGAATCCAAGAATTGGCAAGTGATGTACGCACGGAGTCACTACCTGATTATCAGGAAGCTAGTACATCAGAGACAGCATTAGATTTCGCACTTAGGAATTTTATTGTAGCTAATAGTTAAAACTAAATACACTGCGATTGAACAACAACAACAACTCGTATACTGGATCGACATCTTGTTCCGTAGGTGGACTGAAAGGTTTGTTTTTGAGCCTATCCGGTAAACTGCTTCCGTCTTCTGTTAGACATTCTATCGCCACTTGCAGTTACATGCCTTGTATCTGCGTCTGTGGCCTCCGTCGTTCGAATTCCGCAAGTGCCGTAATCTGTGCAATTGCAATGTTCCATATAAAATTTATATGCTTGTGGGCCTCCCATCGCTCGCCTTTATGTATTGCTTGGTTCCGTAATCTCCATAGCCTTCATAACTGTGGCCGTTCTGGTTGCTATCGCTTCTTGGTAATTCTTCACAGTTCCACTTAAACTCCGACCCAATGCGAGATAAGCCGTCGCCATAACTCCTCTGCTCGTCTACAGCCCCACACAAAATGTATGTTGGCCCGTTTCCTTGCATTGTGCACTCCTTACCAAGTGGACAAGTTGTTTCCTGTAAGTGTCCGTTTCAGCAGACGTTGAGCTGTAGTGTTGAGCTGTAGAGTTAGCCATGTGGGTCCAAACGCACCATATTATCCTTTAAAATATCCATACGGACAGTTGTCAAATTTAAAATACGAAGTATAATTTGGCTAACAATACAATGACGGCTTCAACAAAGAAATAGCAAAAGTACGTAGTGTCAAAATCAATATTTGGGTGACCACTGAGTGTAACATATAAAGCAACAGCTACACCAATTTTAGACTTCATTGCAACCTTCTAGGATCACTTGGACCTACTCCAACAATTGTAAGGGTAGTATATATTTGTCCAATCAGGATCAAATCAGTCATATGATTTTCATTTGATAAATGCACTGATCCAATCCAGAGGGGCTGTTGGATTAAATGGCTTGTCTCAGTACATTTAAGAAATATCTAACCATTGCCCTTTGTACTCTTTGAGGAATGAAAGCACACAAGAGGATTAGTGGCATTAAATCCGCTAAACTTGCACTTATATGTGCATATAGACATAAGGTGTTAATGTTTCTACTGAGGTAGAGGAACTTCATTTGTGGCTGAAGTGAACCTTGGTGCATGAATAACGGCCAGAAACGTAGATGCCATCTGTGCGCGAGTAGGCGCCTTGCACTTTCGTGACATTCCACGATCTAAATACCGGCCAAGAGCGCGGATGCAGGATGGCAGCTGCCGGGTGTATTCACAAGTGGCAGGACGGTGCAAGGCATGGAATCAAGCCGGATGGGCGTATCAAGGGACTCGGAACCGGGTCAGCCAGAAGTTGGCCGGCCAGATCAGGCGGAGCTGGATGGCCGTCGATGGTGGATATAAGGGGCCAAGGGGCGGATCGGCTAAATGATTTGCGTATGAAGGGCCCCGAGGGAGGCTATGCCCCTGTAGAAGACGGATGGGACGCCGAAGGTGGATGCTTGGTCGCTAAAGAAGAGTCGAAGTCAGTGGCCAGGTATGTCCAGATGGATAGCTATCCAGGTCGAGCCGGATATTTGGTTTACGGTACACGAAGGAGTATCCAGGTTGAGCTGGATGGCTGGTGTACGGTACACAAAGCGGTATCCAGGTGGAACTGACTCGGCTATTTCAGGTAAGGCACATAACTTTCCAGCCAGGCTATTCCGGGTAGGTTACACAAAAGGTTGTATTGGATCTAGGGATAAAAATCAGTATAAGTTTCGCTTTCTAAGACGCAAGTCGTTTTCATTGGTTCGCAGCAGAGGCTAGCCTCATTACAGTTCAACCTTATTCGACCATCAAAAGTGAGGTGATGATATTACTGCGGACCACAAGCAATCATTGATATTATTACCGACCATCTGCACAGCTAAATCTCGCGAGTAAATGTCAGATCGAAACGAGTGACGACAGGAGCATCAAGCGCGGGACCGGGATTGAACCAGTAACAAGGTCCCCTCTTGCTGCTATTGGTTTGTCCGGGGAAGGTTAAGAGGAACCCACCGGAAGTCCCCGGACCGGGAGTCGTCGCGTGACATATACTCAACTCAAGTCGCCCGTGTATTCAACACGGTTTATCTCTATTGGAAAGTGTGGTAACGTTCTGGCCTACTGTGGAAGTTTGTGGAGTGTTATTTGAATTCCCTATTGCACACAAGATTGGATTTACCCCTTTATTACCTTTGGTTTAGCTGGCCGATCGATCATGGTTTCGACCATGATCCAAGGAACAAATGCATGTAATGAATATCAAAGAAGAAAAAATTAAGAAAGAAGAATCGAAGGCTGGATATGACCATAGTGGAAAGCTGGCTGGATCAGGAGTCACTATCTAGGTCACCTACAAAAAAAAGCTGGATTGGCAAGAGCCGGGTTATCCACCTCGCAAGGATAGGCCACGTTTGAAGAAGAGGAAGAAAAGCTGGACGGCCTATCACAGAAGGTTACGGACACCGACCTGAAGCGTGCCCACCACCTTCGCTAGTTGGGTCAGTTCTTACGGACCGATGGGGTCCTGAAGATAACTCGACCAAAAATCCTGGGTGGATTGAAAAGTCCCGTCTCTACCCTATCTCTCTTAGACAGCCACGTGTCCCTCATTAGAGGACTGTTCGATCAGCTCAAGCAAGCCGACATCAACACCGGCGCTTTCGACCCGAACCAGTTGTTCGACCTGAAGGCGGATAGGCTGAAGGCATCCAGCGCGCTTTACGACCGCCTGGTACCGCTAGTGGGCTGCTCACCACCGCAGAAGATGGCGGCAACAGCTGAGGCGACCCAACCTTCACTGCCCGCAGCAGGCAGACCGGCCGGAATAAATTCAGGCTCTTCGCAGTTACGGAGTTTTGCCCCTTCAGAATGATTTCACTGACTCAATCTGCAGGCATCACCGGACATTGACGCTTGCCCTAGGGGAGCAGCGCGTGGGTGCATGCCACGAGGTTTTGGGGAAAACGAAGATCCGGATGTGCCGATCGAAGAAAGCCAGGCAGCATAGCCTTTCAGACCCGGAACTGCGATGGCGGACCCCGATTCAAAGAGGCAAAGACGTGAAGTGTGAATTTAAGAGGAAATCCCGAGCCGCGCAACCAAAATGGCCTCCAAGTCACCCCTCCAAGTGGACTCTCAAGCTAGCCCTCAAGTACTAGATCACCTTCAGAGCATGATTCGGCGATGTTGGAAAGATACTTGGCAGGAAACAACGTCGAGTTAGGCCGGCCGCGCAGTCAGGGATCACAGGGACCAGCCGGCTCATCGTGAGCCGTCGGGTGCCCGAACGAGCCCAGCATTATTCGAGGGAGCTGATCGACGAAAACATGGAGTCAGTGCAGTCCAGGAAGAGTGAGCCCCGCGCCGTCCCGCCAAGTCGCCGACCTGGACGGCCAGCGAATAGGAATCTGTCATTCAGCGACGCGGATATGGAGTCGGTCAAGTCAGCCAGATGCCACTATGATCCGGATGACCTGGATCTGGGGATGTCTCGCTGAGCTAATATGGACTCAGCCCAAGCTTTTGATCCGGACTCAGAGGCGATTACCAGGGTTCGGATGTAAGCCACGTCCGAGTTGAAGGATTTTACTGGACGAGACATGGATGACGACCAGGCCCGAGGATGGTTAAGCATGACGAAGTCAGCATTCCTCAGAGACCGTACGCCGGATTATTAGAAATGCCTGATTTTCGGAGACCTGATGAAGGGTCCAGCAAAAAACTGGATCCAGCGGCTCAGCCGGGAAGTCCGAGTTAATTGGAAGGGATTGGCTGAAGCGTTCGGAGAACAATATTGTGGATCAAGAATGTCGGTGGTGCGCCAATATTTCCACACCAAGAAGCGGGCGGGTGAGACCCCTCTGGAATACCTCCATCGTCTGAATGTCGCAGTAATGAGGGTGATCATACCGGTTAAAGAAGATGCCAGTCGCGAATATTCTCGGCCTGGAGTGGTTATGGAATTGAATTTATTACCCGGCGAATCGCGAGTTTATTGGAAATACCATTCGCCGGATAAGTGGTTCAAGCCAAGGCAGATGGTAAAATTAATAAACAGAAGGCCACCATGCTTATTGAATCTGGCGCAGAAGTGTTCATCGTGGACACCACCTTTGCTCGTAAGGTTGGATGTGAAATAGATGAGACGAAGCGGCAAGAGTGTATCGGTATTGGAGAAAGTTCGTACATGACCCAAGGAGGAACAATAGTTAAGATTACGTTGGCTGGGTCTTTGGTGTACTACTTTACTGCCTGGGTAGGTAAGCTAGCCGGACAGGATGCAATTCTGGGGATGGACTTTATGGTCCCAGCCGGTATACGACTGGATTAATCTCATGGGTCACATGTGCGGGAGTCTACCTCACCGCACTCCAGTCCCACCTTTTGCGTAAAGAAATCCACTGGTGGGTGG
>MIQA02010306.1:0-19107 GCA_001887855.2 Sclerospora graminicola | reverse complement strand
GGGGACTCAATGTCGCATCGACACGAATTTCAAAAGATTTTTCCTCTGTGAACATCAATTGCCATTGATGACTATTCAGGAAGGGTTCCTTCTTCATCACGCTTCCGCGGAAAAACGTGGTGCCTTTGGCGTTCATCGTAACGATTTGAACAAGTTCCGAACGACGAAAGTTATTCTGCGTATTAAAAATAGCCTTGGCGTCGACTCCGATGTTGATCACCGCAGTGTCCTTGTTGTAACCGGGCGTGCGGGCATCTTTCACGAGGGTCACGTAGTCATCCAATTTGCCATTTTTACCACCGTTGCGCTGCTGAAAAATGTGTGTCATGTACTTTTCCGTCACGTTTGAGAGAGATTGTCCACGACCGTCCCACGGAAGCGGGACTGGATCAGCACTGACGGGGGAAGTGATGTAGGCTAATGCAAGGGCTACCGTGCCAAAAATCGAAGAGGAGAAAACCATGGTGATTCTTGAGCGAGTGGATGCCTTGAGGATGAATGGAAAATGAATGGAGTTGATACCTCGAAGATGATGACTCAAGAGAGAGTTGGCACTCCCTCGGCGTGGAGCCTCTACCTTTTTGGGTTCCATCTGTCGAGTCGACGTCGTCTTTCCGTAAAACCTATGTATAATATCGTAGCTCCGAAATGACAATACACCTAAAGATCAATATGTTTTTCCGACTGTTTTCTTATCGGGGGATACTGTATTGACGGGCGTATACCCTCGTACAAATCCAAAATAGCATATGTTCACCAATCTATTTCGTATTTCACAACGAATTGAAAAAAGGCTAACGTTATGGGACTTGAAGACCTTTCTTTTTGCATCAACACTATGCGAAGTCTTTCATCTGGCACCCCAGCTGGCATGGAAGTGTTTTGTCATCCGCTATAGTCACTGTTGTAGTTCTTCGAGGGCATCACTCTGCAGGTGTAAACATTCAGGTGTAAATCAATAATTACCTCAAGTTGATAGTCACCGTCATGCTCGTCTTCCATTTCGGTAGGCATGCTGTTTTTGACGTCCATATTGGTGGAATCTTCCTGCTGTGAGTTTATTAACAGTGGATTGTACCGTTGTAACTTTGTGGTCTTGAGTTAGTAATTCTGTGTCGCCCTATCTGGAGCGAGTCATATGTTGAATATGACACAATATACTGCTTCTTTCGTCAGCGAAGGGGTGGAAGAGCTTGGGGGCCACGCCCACGAGGAGCGGGTAGATTGTATTGATCGGTGACGGCCATAGCTTAGAGCTATGGTTTGCCCTGTGGAGGGTTGTGGTGGGTTATCCGATAAAAACAAAGACTGAGGGCGAATTTTCTACTGCTGCCTAACCGTGACCACCCAAAATATCGCCTCTGAAAGCCAGTTTTCCTTGCGCCAGCACGCTACAGAAAACGGTCCTTTCGTCAGCGAAGGGGTGGAAGAGCTTGGGGGCCACGCCCACGAGGAGCGGGTAGATTGTATTGATCGGTGACGGCCATAGCTTAGAGCTATGGTTTGCCCATCGAAGGTAGAGCCTTTCGTCGTCGATCAGTTTTCTGCCCTGCCGTGGATGTGGCCATGACCCGCGCGATCGTGTCCCTCGAGGCAACGTCAATGTGAATGTACCGCTGGAAACAATCACTTGCCCAGCGACCTTGAAGCTTGATCGTCGAATCTTGGCACCCAGCTCCGAAGAGGGCAGTTGCTCCCCCGCTTCTGAAAGAGTGCGTGCTGAACCGTGAAGCGTCGTCACCGCATGCCGCGGCCGCACGCTTGATCACCCTATCGATCGTACTCGCAGGTAAGATGGCTCCGTCGCACCAGCAGAGGGGTGTGTGTGGCGGGAGACCTTGGTTCTCGTTGAGCAGTGATCGCGCGGCTCTCACGGGGCACAACCATGAGACTGTAGATGCGGCCAGTGTGCGCGTTGTCGAAACACCCACTTGGTCTGTCTTGCTTCCGCGAAACGTGAGGGTGACGTGACTTGTTTCGCTCTTGTTTGATGATTTGCGTCCGTCGGCGTCCGTGAGGGCGACGTCACACCGACGGATCACGAACCATGATGCCGATTCGTTAGCGCCGAGGTATTCGGACCTTCTGAGGAGGAAGAAATAGCCCAGGACCGCAGCCCCCCAGATGACGCGGTCGCGGGGCAGTCGTGGGTTGAGGTCGGCACGGAGCTGGCGAAGGTGCGCGACGGTAACCGGGGACTTGCGACGAGGTGCGGCCGACATCCTGCGCATCCCGAGCATAGCGAGGCGATGTCCGTTGGAGAGCTGGACAGGGTACCCGTACCGCACTTGATGATGCCAAGATACATGGCTACACTTGGACAACACGGTCGACGGTGAGTTGGCAACGGTCGAGGGCTCGCCGAGCCAGCATGCGATGGCGAAGAGCACGAGTTGAAGAGATTGCGCATCCGGTTCGCGGGAGAGTTGGCGGGATTCAGAGCGGCTGTGGCGCCATGCGCACCATTGGCGCCATGTCCTGTTGTACAGGCGGCGCGAACTTGGGGCCAGAGATGCGGATTGAAGTGCAGCGAGAACGTCATGTAGAGCCGCTGGAGACGCGCCGGGACTTGAACCTGTGTCCATACATTCACTGCGTTAGCAAACAATTGACGGTGTACAGCGCGGCCAATTCGACTGCCCGCATCTGCCACGACATTCCACGATCCCGGGAGATGAGCAGTTGATACGCGCAACCGCCAGAGAGCCTCTGCGAGGCCAATGCTTCGATTGAGCTCTTGAGCATATGGATGCCGAGCCGATAGATTATTGGTCCTCGAGACCGTGGTCGCGTTGTCACTCCAACATCGAACGTGCGGCCAGTGCGGCGCGTATGCTGAGTACCATGACGAACCAAACATCATGCAAGCGAGTGCCACAGCGAATTGCTCGCGAACGTTGATATCAAACTGTGGATCGCTGGTCTCCATCGCGTCAAACGTGAGCAGCACATAGCGACGTGCCTCAGGGTCGAGGATGCAGAGACCTTCACCGCTTGCGTCCATGTACAGATTGACGTCGGGCGGAGGAAGCGGCCCAAAGAGGCGAGTTGGGACGCTGAAAAGAGCGCCGGAGCATAGGATAGCGTCAAACCATGCCAGATCGTCGACCATCCATGAGCCAACCGGGATGGACCCATGTCGGGGTGCGGTCGCGCAGACGGAGTTGAGACGTTGGTAGAACGGGCGTGCCGCGCGGACACATGTAGCTACGTGGCGCAGACTACCCAGCAGCCGCTGCAAGTTGCGGACCGAGATGCGTTCCACAGACGCGGCCTCCTCGACACGACCCAGTGCCTTTGCGATCTTCGACGCGGGCATTGAAACAGTCCGCTCGGCACAATTCCAATCCAGGCCGAGGACCCGCGCCAATGTGCTCCATCGTGTAAACTTGGACTCGTTGATCGAGGTTGGACCGAGTACAGCAAGCATCGCTAAACGAAGCGTATCCTCAGCGATGACACATCGAGACCCGAGGTCTGGTTCGATGAGAACATGATCATCGACCCATTCGTATGCAAAGAATGGGACGCAATCGGTTTCACTCGGCCACATTGACGCGGGAGACTCTCGGCTCACAATGGTAGAAATTGCGCGGCCGAACACACCGTAAATTGCCGGCGACCCGGTCCACCCAAACGGTGCCGACAAATCGATAACGCCGGCTCGAAGCTGCTGCAACCTGCCGCCCATCCAGTGCACGTCCCGTGCGTGCTGCCGCAGATGCCGAAACGCGCCTTGCACGTCACCTTTGAGCATTAGGATTCGAACCCCGGGGTGGATTGCCGCGAGGTGTTCGATACGGGCTGCCAGGGCGCTTACATATGCGTAGTGAATGCGTGGGAGCGATTCTTGAAGGGTGTATCCGTTGACGCAGTGCCCCACTGGGGCGGAAAGATCGTGGATAACCCGTATGGCGTTGGCGACCTGGGCGTCAGGCTTCGGTACCGCGCCGAACGGACTGACGCGAACGGTCCAGCGATCCAGAAGATCTTCATCGAGAATCAAGTAGGTCCCTTCGCGTTCCCCTTCGAGTATCTTGGCGGTGACGCCCGCCCCGTGCTGGGTGGCGGATCGGTGGTTGGGTGGTGCTGGTCCTGGGTGAGAGCCGGCTTGCTGCGACTCAGCGCGAAAACCACACGTCGCGACCGCGGTGATGAGGTCGAGATGTTCGTACTCATGCAGGAGACGCCGGTAGGTCGCCGGATAGAGGGCTTTGTTGGGTCGGGGGTCCTCGAATGTTTCACCGCGCACCAAACGGACCAATGTCACCAGCGACATGCTACTCCGGCGCACAAACGTCGACAGTGTATTTTGCATGGACAAAAAATTACGAGGTTGCTCGATACCGTACTGCTTGAGCACGGCCTTCAACCGACGAGAGGTGACTTGTGATGCAAGCGCGAGCGCACGGGTAAGCTGTTCTTGGACTGAAGAGCTCATCGGGACGTACGAAGGTGCGGGCTGTTGCGAGGGCCAACGCGATCGTAAGAGATGCAGATCTTGGCGTGTATCGCCAAAGCGCTGAACAATGTACTCACGGAGCGGCTTGGGAAGTGGTTCCGTTGGCACGAAGTGTGCTCGGCTTCGGAACTGACACTGATCCGGGTTACCTGGCGATCCGGCACAGCCTTGCGAGGAGACCGACCGCAGGCAGAGCGCACGACCACCTTGTCGTGGAATGAGCTCTTTGATCTCCGGGGGAATACCAGCCGTGCGGTCGTGGGACACCCGCTCAACGAGGGCTCGTGCCTGGTTCCCGTGCTTGGCGTGCGTAGTGCGTTGCAATGGAGCTGCGCTGGGTGCTCCGGACCGGTCCGACCGCGCCGCGGCCCAGCTTGCCTGACGCCGCGACTCGTGCATGAGCTGCTCGACCTTCCGGGACGTGACGAGCTGAGTCAAAACTTGCAGTTCCGGGTTAGCCGAAAATACCGAGGCACAAACGTGGAAACGCGATGTGCCGCCACTTAGCCTATCGCGGTGAGCACACGGGCGGTACTCTTCGAGGATCTTGTCGGGCCAGTAGACAAGAAATTCGAGGTCGGAAGCCTCCCAGAGTGACATACCAACTAGACGTTGCACGAAGACGAGCATGACGTCGATGATATCAATGACATTGGCGGCGCAGAACGCCGAGCAGTACGTCCGAAAACTCGCTAGGGCGATGTCAATGTCGACACTACGCGCGGCCGTGGCTGCTGGGAGCGCGACGCTTGCTGACAGGTCTTGCAAGTCGACCTTGGAGGACATCACCCACGACATTCGTGCGAGCGGATCAAGGAACGCGAGATGTATAATCGACAGGCCGCGCTCGCCAAACTGGAAGTCGTATAGCCGAGTAAGGATGCCGGGATGTGGGGCAAACGTGACGGCCGCGTGGCTAAGCATGCCGTCCACAAAATCATGCGCTGACGTACCTTGAACTGCGGGAGCGGAGAGCAATTCGTGCACGCGCCGGTGCGCCGTCGAGGGATGGACCTGAGACTTGGCTCTCTTGTGTCCTTCATGGGAGATCTCGATGAAGCTGTCTGTTCTGTCGCGCTTCGAGGATGATAGAGTGCTGTTACGCTTACCCGAGCACGCCTTCAGGTACATCGCTAGGACTTCCAGGTACGTCATCTGGTCAGTGACAATATGGGCATGGCGAGCGTCGTCTGCGACATCCCGAGTGGCCGTCGCGGTTGGCTGGTTAACGTCGTCGAAGTCGCTTGCCGAGTCGAAGAACGAGTCTGAAGGGGGTGGCGCTGTGGGTGCCACGCGGCGCTCTGGGTCAACCCTTGGAGGAAGGAAGAAATCCTCGCCCACGCCGTCGTGGATGGACTTGGCAATGCGCTTTGCCGAGCTCTCCTTGACAAAGACGAAATCAACGGCGTGCTGCAGCGGAACCCGATTCATTTGGGCGTCAGGCGACCGCCACACACAGGATCTGGTGCCCTCTGGTACCGATTCGTCGGGAATGAGACCATCGAGAAGCTTGGAGATGTCGCGCGTCGCTCGCTGATGCGGGCGTGCTGGGTCGCCAAGAAGCCGCGCAAGGATGGTGTAGTTGGCCGCCTGGACTCCGGATAAGTCCAACGTCGGGTCGAGCAGATCCGGGCTCAGCAGAAGCGCAAGAACTGGGTCGGTAGCGTGTGTCGCGTCAGCGCGGCACGTAACCTGAGCCCCCACCCCAGGTTGCACGTCAACGACTTGGCCATGAAGCCACCTGCCGCCGTGGCGAGCGTACACGGCCTGAAAGAGGTGGGCTGCTGGCTGATGGGAACTTTGACGGGGTGCCATCTGGTGGGACCTCGAGACACTTGTACTTTATCCGAGAAAACCAAAGACTGAGGGCGATTTTCTACTGCTGCCTAACCGTGACCACCCAAAATATCGCCTCTGAAAGCCAGTTTTCCTTGCGCCAGCACGCTACAGAAAACGGTCCTTTGTTTTAATGATAAATTAAGTTTACCAGTGTTAGTTGCTGCTTGTAGGCTCGCTCGTTTGTGCTAGAGCAGACGGACATCCGAAAATCTTGACCATCCATACCTACGCCACTGCGTAATCACTCCATCACTAGCCGCCTCAAGTTTACCAGCGCCGCAATGGTCATCGTCAAATCAGGACTTCATCTATAGCCACATTATGTTACGAATGTATCACAATGAATTTCTTAGATTATCTCATCATCAGGATTCTTTGGATGTGCTAGCAATTCAATATAACTGATAGTTTAATGGGATATCACTTCAGAGAGGATTTCTGCACTCTGTTTGAACATATTGCGGAAACTGCATTGAAACCACTCATAAAAAGTGAATAACACCCTGCAGTATCAGTCAACACTCCAAATCACCCATGATTTTGCTGCTGTCACCCACACAATTGTATCAGCACTCAACAAAGTTGAAAAACACCCGAAGGGTGGCTAGGTTAATGGCGAACTCATGCTGTAACACCTCGCAACATATCTCTCGTTGAGCTCCTCGAGAGTGCATTCCTAGTCCCAAGCGCTCAGCAGCTTGTGAAGGCTAACGCAAATGTAATCTAGAAAGCACGGTGCCTGAAAGTATTCGTGTTTTGTTTAGCGAATCTATTTTGATGGTTGAATTTTTTTTTATTGAAGAACGGTAAGAATATATTTTCTGTGTGAATGAAGAAAAGTCCGAAAAGGCACTGAAGGTTCTACTTAAAGCCGTCGCCGAGAGGGGTGCCCATGCCTCCGAGGTGCTACATCACTGTTCCCTGTGAGTTGGCCATTAATTTAACCTAATCGTTTTGTGTTATTCAACTTCGTTAAATGTCACGTTTTTCCGGATTGCGTGCGTAATGTCAAAAACTGGTTTTTACAAAGGACCGTTTTCTGTAGCGTGCTGGCGCAAGGAAAACTGGCTTTCAGAGGCGATATTTTGGGTGGTCACGGTTAGGCAGCAGTAGAAAATTCGCCCTCAGTCTTTGTTTTTATCGGATAAAAGTCGGATAAAGTACAAGTGTGTCGAGGTCCCACCAGATGGCACCCCGTCAAAGTTCCCATCAGCCAGCAGCCCACCTCTTTCAGGCCGTGTACGCTCGCCACTGCGGCAGGTGGATTCATGGACAAGTCGTTCGGATGTCTGGCCAAGTTGTTGACGTGCAACCTGGGGTGGGGGCTCAGGTTACGTGCCGCGCTGACGCGACATACGCTACCGACCCCGTTCTTGCGCTTCTGCTGAGCCCGGATCTGCTCGACCCGACGTTGGACTTATCCGGAGTCCAGGCGGCGCACTCCACCATCCTTGCGCGGCTTCTTGGCGACTCAGCACGCCCGCGTCAGCGAGCGACGCGCGACATCTCCAAGCTTCTCGATGGTCTCATTCCCGACGAATCGGTGCCAGAGGGCACCAGATCCTGTGTGTGGCGGTCGCCTGACGCCCAAGTGAATCGGTTTCCGCTGCAGCACGCCGTTGATTTCGTCTTTGTCACGGAGAGCTCGGCAAAGCGCATTGCCAAGTCCATCCGCGACGGCGTGGGCGAGGATTTCTTCCTTCCTCCAAGGGTTGACTCAGGGCGCCGCGTGGCACCCACAGCGCCACCCCCTTCAGACTCGTTCTTCGATTCGGCAAGCGACTTCGACGACGTTGACCAGCCAGCCGCGACGGCCATTCGGGATGTCGCAGACGACGCTCGCCATGCCCGGATTGTCACTGACCTAATGGCGTACCCGGAAGTTCTAGCGATGTACCTGAAGGCGTGCTCGGGTAAGCGTAACAGCACTCCATTATCCTCGAAGCGCGGCAGAACAGACAGCTTCATCGAAATCTCCCATGAAGGATACAAGAGAGCCAAGTCCCACTTCCATCCCTCGACGGCGCACCGGCGCGTACACGAATTGCTCTCCGCTCCCGCAGTTCAAGGTACGTCAGCGCATGATTTTGTGGACGATATGCTTAACCACGCGGCCGTCACGTTTGCCCCACATCCCGGCATCCTTACTCGGCTATACGACTTCCAGTTTGGCGTGCGCGGCCTGTCGATTATGCATCTCGCGTTCCTTGATCCGTTCGCACGAATGTCGTGGGTGATGTCCTCCAAGGTCAACATGCAAGACCTGTCAGCAAGCGTCGCGCTCCCAGCGGCCACGGCCGCGCGTAGTGTCGACGACATTGTTACCGCCCTAGCGAGTCTTCGGACGTACTGCTCGGCGTTCTGCGCCTCCGATGTCATTGAGCTCGTCGACGTCATGCACGTCTTCGTGCAACGTCTAGTTGGTATGTCACTCTGGGAGGCTTCCGATCTCAAGTTTCTTGTCTACTGGCTTGACAAGATCCTCGAAGAGTACCGCGCGTGTGCACACCGCGATGGGCTAAGTGGCGGCACATCGCGTTTCCACGTTCGTGCCTCGGTATCGTCGGCCAACCCGGAGCTGCAAGTTTTGACCCAGCTCGTCACGTCCCGGAAGGTCGAGCAGCTCATGCACGAGTCGCGTCGTCAGGCAAGCTGGGCCGCGGCGCGGTCGGACCGGTCCGGAGCACCCAGCGCAGCTCCATTGCAACGCACTTCGCACGCCAAGCACGGGAACCAGGCACGAGTCCTCGGTGAGCGGGTGTCCCACGATCGCGCGGCTGGTATTCCCCCGGAGATCCAAGAGCTCATCCCACGACAAGGTGGTCGTGCGCTCTGCCTGCGGTCGGTCTCCTCGCAAGGATGTGCCGGATCGCCAGGTAATCCGGATCAGTGCCAGTTCCGAAGCCGAGCACACTTCGTGCCCACGGAACCACTTCCCAAGCCGCTCCGTGAGTACATTGTTCAACGCTTTGGCGATACACGCCAAGATCTGCATTTCTGACGATCGCGTTGGCCCTCGCAACAGCCCGCGCCTTCGTACGTCCCGATGAGCTCTTCGGTCCAAGAACAGCTCACCCGTGCGCTCGCGCTTGCATCACAAGTCACCTCTCGTCGGTTGAAGGCCGTGCTCAAGCAGTACGGTATCGAGCAACCTCGTAAAGGTTTGTCCATGCAAAATACACTGTCGACGCTTGTGCGCCGGAGTAGCATGTCGTTGGTGACATTGGTCCGTTTGGTGCGCGGTGAAACAGTCGAGGACCCCCGACCCAACAAAGCCCTCTATCCGGCGACCTACCGGCATCTCCTGCAGGAGTACGAGCATCTCGACCTCATGATCGCGGTCGCGACGTGTGGTTTTCGCGCTGAGTGGCAGCAAGCCGGCTCTCACCCAGGACCAGCACCACCCAACCACCGATCCGCCACCCAGCACGGGGCGGGCGTCACCGCCAAGATACTCGAAGGGGAACGCGAAGGGACCTACTTGATTCTCGATGAAGATCTTCTGGATCGCTGGACCGTTCGCGTCAGTCCGTTCGGCGCGGTACCGAAGCCTGACGCCCAGGTCGCCAACGCCATACGGGTTATCCACGATCTTTCCGCCCCAGTGGGGCACTGCGTCAACGGATACACCCTTCAAGAATCGCTCCCACGCATTCACTACGCATATGTAAGCGCCCTGGCAGCCCGTATCGAACACCTCGCGGCAATCCACCCCGGGGTTCGAATCCTAATGCTCAAAGGTGACGTGCAAGGCGCGTTTCGGCATCTGCGGCAGCACGCACGGGACGTGCACTGGATGGGCGGCAGGTTGCAGCAGCTTCGAGCCGGCGTTATCGATTTGTCGGCACCGTTTGGGTGGACCGGGTCGCCGGCAATTTACGGTGTGTTCGGCCGCGCAATTTCTACCATTGTGAGCCGAGAGTCTCCCGCGTCAATGTGGCCGAGTGAAACCGATTGCGTCCCATTCTTTGCATACGAATGGGTCGATGATCATGTTCTCATCGAACCAGACCTCGGGTCTCGATGTGTCATCGCTGAGGATACGCTTCGTTTAGCGATGCTTGCTGTACTCGGTCCAACCTCGATCAACGAGTCCAAGTTTACACGATGGAGCACATTGGCGCGGGTCCTCGGCCTGGATTGGAATTGTGCCGAGCGGACTGTTTCAATGCCCGCGTCGAAGATCGCAAAGGCACTGGGTCGTGTCGAGGAGGCCGCGTCTGTGGAACGCATCTCGGTCCGCAACTTGCAGCGGCTGCTGGGTAGTCTGCGCCACGTAGCTACATGTGTCCGCGCGGCACGCCCGTTCTACCAACGTCTCAACTCCGTCTGCGCGACCGCACCCCGACATGGGTCCATCCCGGTTGGCTCATGGATGGTCGACGATCTGGCATGGTTTGACGCTATCCTATGCTCCGGCGCTCTTTTCAGCGTCCCAACTCGCCTCTTTGGGCCGCTTCCTCCGCCCGACGTCAATCTGTACATGGACGCAAGCGGTGAAGGTCTCTGCATCCTCGACCCTGAGGCACGTCGCTATGTGCTGCTCACGTTTGACGCGATGGAGACCAGCGATCCACAGTTTGATATCAACGTTCGCGAGCAATTCGCTGTGGCACTCGCTTGCATGATGTTTGGTTCGTCATGGTACTCAGCATACGCGCCGCACTGGCCGCACGTTCGATGTTGGAGTGACAACGCGACCACGGTCTCGAGGACCAATAATCTATCGGCTCGGCATCCATATGCTCAAGAGCTCAATCGAAGCATTGGCCTCGCAGAGGCTCTCTGGCGGTTGCGCGTATCAACTGCTCATCTCCCGGGATCGTGGAATGTCGTGGCAGATGCGGGCAGTCGAATTGGCCGCGCTGTACACCGTCAATTGTTTGCTAACGCAGTGAATGTATGGACACAGGTTCAAGTCCCGGCGCGTCTCCAGCGGCTCTACATGACGTTCTCGCTGCACTTCAATCCGCATCTCTGGCCCCAAGTTCGCGCCGCCTGTACAACAGGACATGGCGCCAATGGTGCGCATGGCGCCACAGCCGCTCTGAATCCCGCCAACTCTCCCGCGAACCGGATGCGCAATCTCTTCAACTCGTGCTCTTCGCCATCGCATGCTGGCTCGGCGAGCCCTCGACCGTTGCCAACTCACCGTCGACCGTGTTGTCCAAGTGTAGCCATGTATCTTGGCATCATCAAGTGCGGTACGGGTACCCTGTCCAGCTCTCCAACGGACATCGCCTCGCTATGCTCGGGATGCGCAGGATGTCGGCCGCACCTCGTCGCAAGTCCCCGGTTACCGTCGCGCACCTTCGCCAGCTCCGTGCCGACCTCAACCCACGACTGCCCCGCGACCGCGTCATCTGGGGGGCTGCGGTCCTGGGCTATTTCTTCCTCCTCAGAAGGTCCGAATACCTCGGCGCTAACGAATCGGCATCATGGTTCGTGATCCGTCGGTGTGACGTCGCCCTCACGGACGCCGACGGACGCAAATCATCAAACAAGAGCGAAACAAGTCACGTCACCCTCACGTTTCGCGGAAGCAAGACAGACCAAGTGGGTGTTTCGACAACGCGCACACTGGCCGCATCTACAGTCTCATGGTTGTGCCCCGTGAGAGCCGCGCGATCACTGCTCAACGAGAACCAAGGTCTCCCGCCACACACACCCCTCTGCTGGTGCGACGGAGCCATCTTACCTGCGAGTACGATCGATAGGGTGATCAAGCGTGCGGCCGCGGCATGCGGTGACGACGCTTCACGGTTCAGCACGCACTCTTTCAGAAGCGGGGGAGCAACTGCCCTCTTCGGAGCTGGGTGCCAAGATTCGACGATCAAGCTTCAAGGTCGCTGGGCAAGTGATTGTTTCCAGCGGTACATTCACATTGACGTTGCCTCGAGGGACACGATCGCGCGGGTCATGGCCACATCCACGGCAGGGCAGAAAACTGATCGACGACGAAAGGCTCTACCTTCGATGGGCAAACCATAGCTCTAAGCTATGGCCGTCACCGATCAATACAATCTACCCGCTCCTCGTGGGCGTGGCCCCCAAGCTCTTCCACCCCTTCGCTGACGAAAGGACCGTTTTCTGTAGCGTGCTGGCGCAAGGAAAACTGGCTTTCAGAGGCGATATTTTGGGTGGTCACGGTTAGGCAGCAGTAGAAAATTCGCCCTCAGTCTTTGTTTTTATCGGATAACCCACCACAACCCTCCACAGGGCAAACCATAGCTCTAAGCTATGGCCGTCACCGATCAATACAATCTACCCGCTCCTCGTGGGCGTGGCCCCCAAGCTCTTCCACCCCTTCGCTGACGAAAGAGCAAAGATAGATCATTTTATGTTGAGATTGTGGGTATGCATTACTTCAACATCGACGGATTGAGCCAATCAACGTCGTGTGGAGATTTATCGTCTTGTTCCAAAATAATTTGTTCAGTGTGAATCGTCTTGTCCTTTTCAAATTCATGAGTAGCAATTTGGTCGGCTCGCTTTTGCCAATCGTAAAAACTAAAGCCATTCCAGAGTAACGGATCGCTTACAAGTTCCAAACGAGCATACTCAACGTTTTCATGAATACTAGCAAGCGGCCAACTTAGCGCTTTCAGTAGACAATTGACATGCCAAAGAGTGTTTTCAGTCTCTTCCAGATTTGCTGATATCTGAGTATCCAGAAGTCGCTCTCGGAATTCAGAAAAGTAGCTGTCTAAGAGACTGTGGATGTTCATTAGACACAATCCCATCAGTTCGCAATCAATATCCGCTTTATCCGTATTTGGGTCATACGAGCTAGTAACTGCTGTCGAATGACAGATTTTTTTCAACGCAGATTCGTACTTGTATCTGAAATGAATTCCAGATGTGTAAATGTTGAGTTGACTTTTAGCACTCCCGCTTTGAAACTTTGAGGAAAGAGAATCAGTCCACACAGTTGCAAAGCCAACGATCTCATTAGCCACGTCTTGCAACGTCTTTTGTTGTTCAAGGGATAGAGTCAAATTAGGTACATAACTCGAGAAAAACCACAGCGCTGGTCCAAGAAAATGATTGAAGAAAACGAGATGCACAGCATACAATTCCATCGTACAACTTGTTCGAGCTTCATCTCGTTGAAACAAATTGACACACGCCCGACACAAGACAACAATTTCCACAGGAAGCATTTCCACGTGCACAATAAGCCTGTCGAGTAGATATTTCACATTTGATACGGTATCTCTCCGATTCAATGTACTTGTATCACCGTCAGGAAGTAACAACGCTGTCAACCACTTTGCTCCCACAAGACGGCAGAAAACGGCAAGAGCTTTACTAGCAATGCTATGCTGCAAGAAGCTGTGGCACTGAGATAATGAATGCTCGCTTATGGTGTCGATTCTCTTTCGAAACTCGGTTGCTACAAGGTGAAAGACAAATCGAGTGCCTTGACGCTCACTTTCTACTAACGGCAAGAGATTTCGTAAGACGAAAGCTTGCATAAGCCTTTCTCTCTCGTTTTGCTCGCTATCAGAAGCAACGCAGCACTCCAGGACGCTCCCACACACGAGCATCTTCGGCTCTAAGAGCACATCTGCCAATGCTATCAGCAACACCGAGTATTCGTAGTCGTTTTGGGCCACTTGCGCTTGAAAAAGCTGCTGCTGTTGCATCATCTTTTGTCGTCGCTTTCGACGCATCTTATGACAACAACAGCAGCAGCAGCAAAATCCGATCGACAAGCACGAGGCATTCGATAACACAAGCCAGCCTACTATAAGAATAAACAAGGTCGAAATGTATCGTTTCAGCTCGAAAGCCCAGCTCTTTCCAGCAATCACGTCACTTTGCTCATCAAGCGGAAAATAAATCGTATATTTCGTCTTTGCTTGATGAAAACTCGCCTCGCTTTCATTGTCCACATCGAGACGCTTAATCCACACGGTAAATTCGGATACATGAGGGCTGTCGAGACCAGACATATCGCGAAAGGTAAGCTCGGAGAGAGCTCTACTGAGTGCGGTTTTTGTGCCCGTGACCTGAAGATGTGACGGATCATAGAGCTGTGTCGTAATATGAAATTGCAGTTTATGGTCTTTCCTTAAGCTTACGTTCAGCAAAGATTCGTTTGCGCCAAGAGAAAGCGTGCATGGACGCACCAGTGGACACCTGACCATTACATCGTCGTCAGAGATAGCAAACCCGAGCTCCAATTCCGACACACCGTCTTTTGCCTCTAAAAAGACTTGATACAAACTGTCCGGATTGGACTTGTCGAGATCTTCAAACGTCACGGATGTTGGAACCACTTTATTTCTCGATGCGTTGGGCGTGAATACGAAAGGAGGGATCTGAATCAGAGCATCACGAACATTCACGACTCCCAACTCGATTCTGCGCGTCTTGAATCCATTGGCAAAAGAGGCAGCGGGTGCGTTTTCGTTCATCTCGAATGAAGCATTGGGTTGTTCAATGGCATTGAGAAGCTGGTATTCAAAGTAGTCGAGCTCGAACCCTTTTCGGACCAAAGACTTGGACTCCAGATTGAAATAATCGAGCTCTGGGACGTAGATGATGCGGCCACAAGCGTCTGAAACGATCGTATCTGGAATCGAAACGTGTGCTCCAGCATCCTCCATGGATATCGTAGTCGTATCTCTATCGCTGCAATTGCTCTTATTGTTCTTGTACTGAAAAAGCGCTCCATGTTGTGGCAGCGCAGTCACTTTAAGTATTGTCTCGCTACTAATAAAGGCTGAGAGGGGCTCGAGCGTGGCAAGATGCACCACTTGATTCGAGTCTTCTTCAAGCTGAATGGTTGCAAGCACATGACGATTCACTGACTCGTTCATTCCATTCACGAGGATAAAGTTCACAAGAGCCACGGCCGAGAACACATCAGGATCCCCATCGGATAATTTGTACCAAAGCTGGTCAACTACAATAGACCTATTCTGGTCCTGCATACGTTCATCTTGCCCCCATCCATGGTAAATATAGACTAAGCTGGTAGAGTACGTCGTCTGGACAATGTCTGTACTATAGATTCGAGTACTTTCCAAGTGCTCCTCGTCTTGAGCGAAACCGAACGTGCTACAACTGACATTGCACTCGAACAACTTACCGAACTGTGGCAATTGCACAATTTTGACAACCTGCTGGCTCGGTGAGCTCGTTGTTTCATTTTTAAAAGCAAAGCTCGACCAGAGATCGTTCGAAGCTGTTGTCTCCATTTTTGATTTAGTAATCGAGGGGGCTCCATCAATATCCTCACCTTCTAGATTCAAAGCAACGGAAATGCCAGTCCGAACTTGAATGTCCAAGACAGGCTTGAGAGGCCGCGGAGCATCGTTCACAGCGTCCACATATATATCAATCTTCGCCTCGGTACTTCGATTGATGATCCGGCCTGCCAAACTATCGGCGATACCGAACTGGACCGTTGCATAAGGCCTCAGTCTCCGTGAAAAGGCCACGGGGTTGGGCAATGGCAAGTTCTCGTTGTTTTGATCTGGTTCGGGCTTGAAATACACGTGACGCTGAAATTCCAATGGTAAGTCTCGAAAAGCGTCTTTGTTCTTCAGAGTGACTCTGGTTTTGTTTGGATACAAGAGCAAGTGTCCGAACTCTGGCAGATCTCGTAGCTCCAGACACAAATCATTGAAAACACCATGAAGCATCGTCAGATTCAAGAGAGCGACCGAATCTTCCGGTATTCGAACTGTTTGGTGCAGCGATGGGAATTGACGTGATGGCATGAGTTGCTGCCTTGACACAGCGTTTACTTGGTCTTTCGATACGGCTCGACGGTAAATGGCAAAGTGAAAAAGGTCGAAAGTCGCGCTACCAGCTCCTTGGAACAGTGTGGCTCTGGAGAAGTTATTACTGTCGCTTCCACTTGGACCACCAAGTTCTTGTGAATGCTGTCTTACAACGGGCTTTTTGGTCTTTTGATGCACCAAATCAACCAGATAATCGACGATCTGGTCGCTGTACTTTGTCTTGAAATCCGCAAACTTGCTGCGGAGAAAAGCTAGTGGTGTATCCTCATTTAATGGTGGAAACGTGATTCCCAGAAAGTTTAATGAAAGCGAGTTGTCACCGAAAATGCGCATAGCTTTGGGCAAACGTGGACCACTGATGCTCATCAGTTTGTGCTTTAGAACTTGGCGAAGTCGCTCCGTAGCGTTTCAAATGGCTTGCATTTCCAACAAGTCGAAACTCTCGATCAGCCGCCAAGCGTTTGCGCTCACGTGGTGAAGTAACATTACGAGGACTATTACCCACATACAATCGATATCGACATTTAATGAATTCGTTCAGTAGCTGAGCATTCGATAGATGTTGTTCATCGTGCACGGCACAGTCAACTCGCTGATTTGTCTTGACATCTGTATAACTCACATAAAACTCGGTTTTCCATGTACCTCGATCACTTGACGGATGGATTGTGACGGAGATTTGCACCGGTGGCATTTCTTGTTCATCCAACGGAGCTTTATTCACAAAAAAGAATCGTTGTTCATAACAACTTTCGACTCCCGCTTCACCACCTTTTTCGAGGACTGGTACAAAATAAATCAATACGAGCACTTGATGTTCATTCAAGTCAAGATGAAAGCCTGGATCGACACAATTGTCATATTCATTCGCAATCGAAAACAACGTCATGCTTTGATTCAAGAGTGCACGACGTCTAAGAACCATTTCGAACGTCAGACCCGAAGTGGTTTCTGAGTCATTGCCTACAGTTGCCATGGTGAAAAACTCACGTGCTGAGACTGTACTGATTGACGCAAGCTGGACACGTTTCGTGTCGTTTTGAGGATCTTCTATTAAGCGGATTTCAAGCTGCCAAGACGTGGATTTGGTGTTTAAACTCGTGACTAACTCAATTTGAGGCTGAAGAGCATCGAAAGGACAAGTCATAGTCGGAATCCGATTCCTTACGATGGCACCGTCATTGATAGCAGGATCATCGAAAGTGTACAGACACATTGGGTACCAAGTGGCTCGTTCAGTGTAAAAGCTAGTGATGTCAGAGCTTCGATCGTATCTCTGTCCCTCGACAGTACAAAGCACTAGAAACAGCAGCAAGCTCGGCATTTTGTCAGTCTTTGAAATTGTTCTACTCATTCTTATTTGAACTGTCAAAAACATCCATTTGCAAATACAAGTAGGTACATGAATTTTAGGTCAGGGTCAGATCGACTTTGAAAGTTCTGGCGATATTTTTGAATGTCAAAAGCCTGTTCTAAAAAGATGCGTTGCCCCCGGGGAGCGAAAACCGTGAACCAAGACCTAGTTTTGTATTCACACAAATTACAACGTAGTTGATTCAAATTCACGTTTTGGAGGATACGGATTGGAGGAAAGGAAAGCACTGGGTGACAACATTTTTTTCCCCACGGTGTGATTATGAATGGACACAGCGAGCGGTGTTCGACAAGAAAGTTCACGCCATACTCCATGACGACATTCAGGACGCGTTGGAAACATACCAGAGTGCTTCTGGAGGACGTGTTAGAATCTCAAGATGCTTTGTTGAAGCGACAAAATGAAATGTCATGTTAAGCAAAGTTACGGTGGAAATTTATACACAATATTCAAATTTTTAGGTTAGGATTTTTATAATACACTTCAGCACTTCCTCGTCGCATTTTGTTTTGCACCCGACGCACAACCTAAACACTAATCCGTTTAGGTGCGCGTACTAAAGAGGATTTTCTGACCAAAAATTGCCGCATCAGATTCATTTATAGTTCATTGTACCTACTTTATGGTACAGGAGAGCCTGGAGGGGGTGGTGCGAATAACATCTCCGTTGGTTTCCTCGTACGGATACAGTACAAAGTATAATGCCCCGTTTGATAAACCCACCCCTTTCAAATAAGATTGGTTAGCTCGGGTTTCAAAACGCGAGAATTTTTACCTCTAGACTGTTATATACCTTTGGCCGAAATCTTCATTCCCGGTAAGTAGCAAATATAGTTCTTAGAGCTGAGAATGAGGATATCATCTCAACCCGAGTATCACTTTCGGGTACTAACAAAGGCTTTTGCTTCTGTAAAGAGAGCAAGCCGATTATCACGTACGAGCAAAACAAAAACTGCTCTAAATTTTATTAGGACACGAGAAAGGTTCTCGAAGATGGTGTAAGTACAAAACCATTGGACACCTTAGCAGAGGCTATTGACAGCGTCAGGAAAGTCCACCGATCAGTCACCTAAGCCTAAACCAAAAACCCTTAGCCTGCGACGGATCCGCGTGCTTCGCACACGGCATGTAAACATCAGGCAGGTTGTGTGCTCTCCTGTGTGGTTATCTCGTCTGTGTGAGTTGGCGTTGTCAATCGCCACTCGGTACATGTATTCACTTTACTTTAGTACGCACATTCACTAAAAGCTTCGCCCTTCGGCTCGCAATGATTGAATTTGCCGTCATCCCTAAACCATAGGAAGATAGGTGTTGGATGGGGCATCGGTTCTATGTGGATGCAAGATAATCTCCATGATCGACTCTTACATGTATTAATATGTAAGTACAGTATTAGTGCATAAACCCTGAATATGCCTAGGACTATCCACTCACAGCATTTTTGCGTTGTTCCCTTCAACTTGTCCTTCTTGTCGTGATGAGATTGGGAAAGTCTACGGAGCCCTGTTGAAGATACTACTAGGCAAATCATTGTGAGCAACTAGCTGCGATCTGTATGCGAGAGAGACATTGCGAACAAGACTTCGAGAATGTTCGAGAGTAGAGAAAATTCTAGAAGCAGGTAGATCTAGTAGTGAAGGTAGAAGTGGCTGGGATGTTAGTTCATTAACAAC
>MIQA02010304.1:0-14933 GCA_001887855.2 Sclerospora graminicola | reverse complement strand
CAATTTCAATATTTTTTATGTTCAATGTTATGAATTTTTCTCCTCACACGCGCCTTCTGGCACTTTCTACTACTAATACCAGCGGTACATCAGTTCGATGAGGAGCGACTTCATTGGTGGCGCGATCGCTATCATCTCAGCTTTTCTCTCAATCTTTGGTGTGAATCTGCAGAAATATTCCCATGATAAAGAGGAATTACGTGCCGTCCCTCGACCCTACACCATGCGACCGGTCTGGTGGGTTGGGATGGTCTGCGTCGTAGCAGCGTCTCTTGGTGACTTTCTCGCCTTAGGCTTCGCTCCTCAGACGCTTGTGGCGTCACTCGGTGGGGGCTCTACGATTCTTGGCAACTGTATCATGTCACATTTCTGGCTCAAACAGAGTTTATATTTGACGGACATTGTGGGCGTCGCCTTCGTGTCACTGGGCGTCGTGGTGCTTGCCGCAGCTAGTGAAGAAGACGAAGGTCATTATCAGATGGATCAGATCTATGAACTAATGGAAGCCGCGCCTTTTATTCTTTATGCACTTATCACGACGGCATTCATCATGACACTATACATGCGCGCGCGACGTTCGAAAGCACCGGCACTGCGTGTAGCGAGTACAGAGAAAGAAAATGCCCAAGTGGATGATGTGCAGGAAAAGGAAGGAGAAGTAGCAGCTAAGAAAGAGGAGAGCACCGAAGAATCGATTGGTTTGGATGAGAACAAACCTAGCAAAGGAGCGATGATGTCGCCGTTTCCATCGCCCATCTTCGGGGACCATTTGTCGCTTTCACCAATGGAGGAGGATGATCACTTGGAAGAGATTGAATTGTCAAACATGAAGGTTGGCAAAAAATACGACGAGAGCGAGATTGAAAAACAAACACTCATTATTGATCCCAAGCTCCCTCTCTATTGGGCAGCTATTTCTGGAACCATCGGAGGCCAGTCGGTGCTACTCGCCAAGTGCGTCGTGGAACTTATTTCATCGACTGTCTCGGGTGACAACCAACTCAAGTACTTTGGCACGTACGTCTTATGTGCAGGAATGGCTGGCACTTTGTTGACGCAGACCCATACATTAAACTTGGCGACAATGACGGGAGACACCATGTCGTCATACCCTGTCTTTCAGGGCTTTTGGATCACAATGAGTAACATCAGTGGTGTTGTTTTCTTTCAACAAGCGCACAGTTTTACTAAGACGCAGTGGATCATGTTCCCTAGTGCTATTGTACTGGTGGCATTGGGCATTTTCTTGGTCTCGAAGCACGAGAAATTTGGAAACTTTGTCAAATACGCGATCGCAATGCCTATCAGCCTCAGCAGTCCTCGTCAGCACGACATTGTGGCGCAGTCGTTCGTTTTTCGCGTGTCCACACCGCAGAAAGTACACGAAGAAGACTATGCCAGTAGCACCGAGAGCAGCAGCCCGGATGAAAACTCCAGAAAAGCACTGGAAGTAGTATAGGTTTAGTTGCCTCTTGCGTTTGGTATGACATTTAATGAAGCCTAAACAAGGGGCTGGATGGTGCGCTACTTTTGTGTAATGTTAAATACTGTAACTTTCGTAGTTGTTGTCTTTGGCTTTGATGACGTTACAATATTTATTCCGCATACAATTTTGTAAAATCTGTCCAAAAGTCGAATTTATTCATGGAACTTTATGTAAAAAAGATCAATGCCGCGCTACGAATCGTTGATAGTCTAAGCACTGGAGAGAACAAGAATGCATTGCTAGAATACGTTATGGAAAAGATTGCAAGGAAAGAATTGCGCATAGTGAGCTCATCTAAACTTTTGTGGAAATGGGTCATTCGTAGTTGCAATGACAGCGCATTTAGGGTTCTTGCGAAAGCAGTGGAGTCGGAGTTGACTAGCTGAATTGAAAGAGCGACAGATGACAGAATCAAAACCTTTGCATCCATTGCTGCCACATGAATTAGCTGGCTAAAGGATAGATGTAGCTCTCAGGAGCTAGATCAACCGTTTTCGTGGGAAATGCCTGACGCAAAGTTTGCACAAGATGCGCATATTGATGAAGAGTTTCTTCGTGGTCCGAAATTGCAACAACGACCACAGATTTTCAAATCTTTCCAAACAGCGACCAACTACGCTGCAAAGTGTATGCGTAGAAAGCAAATTGGAGGTTCAGTTTGAGATGGAGGCAGTGGAGGGGGAAGATGGCATTCCTTTTGTGAAAATTGAAAAAACGAATGAGTGGTTTACCCGCCGTCAAAAGCGCTTAAAGAAATTTAGGCATGAGATGGAAAATTTGAATCATAGCCCTACGAAAACGTTTTTGCTAGCGGAGTCCCCAAAATGCGAGCGCGGTTGGAGTCGCAATCGACAGTGCTGCAACAAGCGAACTACATGTAATAGTTTCATAATTTGTTTCCGTCCTAGCCAAAAGGACGTATGTACACCACACAAGTTGTTAGTGGGGAGGCACATAAAAATCGGAAGGGTTATCCGCACTGCGGATAACGGTAGGAGTTGTGAGTGCGCTACCTACTTTTAAGAGGCCTGACAGTGCTTAAACAGATACATGTATGTTCTGTAATGTTAAAAATCATGTTGTGTTAGTGTCGATCCGGCCGAAGACACAACATTTGATGCCAGTAAAGACCAGCCATGAAGTTGAATACGTGTTGAGATATTTATCAAGTTTTATGTGTGGTCTGCAGTGATAGAGACTGCAATCAGGTGCAATTTGCAAGGATAGAAAGGCGCTTAGAGCTTAGTTTGAGTGACACTGTCTTGACAGATAATACTTCACTCTCTGAACCGTGAAGGCGATGAGTTGGTTTCTTTTTAATGATTTGATTAGCTGTGGTTTATTGTTTACAGTTGTGACCACGAAAGCTTCCAGATTGAACACTGTCACAAGAATTATTCTTCGATGAGTACACCTTTTTTCAGTCATGCCGCAATCATTTGCACCTCGCCTCAATGAATGGCACTTCACTATTTATTGTATTTGAGAAGCTATATTATACTTCAAGTACTGTACTACGTGTATCGAGAACAAAAGTACAGTACAGTACATGTAAAAGCAATAACATGACACAGGAGGATGAACTTGTGCGTCTGGAAAAGGCAGAGGATGACGACGATCATTTCAGTAAAATATGTATTTTATCTCGATATCAAGTTTTGCAGTGTATCATTTTCGGTATAACATAGTGCAACGAGGTGCAATTGATTGCGGCTTTGGTTGAATGCGTCTCGTTACCAAGTTGGTTCGTTTCTGATTGCGGCTTCGGTGCAAATGAGTGTACTTATTGCCATTTGCACCAAAGCCGCAATCAGAAAATCATGCCATCGCATGATGTGTGTGCGGACGAACATACGATGATGGACACATCGAAATGAATTAATGAGGCTTTGCTTTGCTCGATCGCTTCATTACTGATTATCTCTTAATCTAAAACCATGGCCAACACTTCACAAGTTAGTGATTCGAAGGTGTGGCTAGTAACCGCATGTTCGTCGGGTTTCGGGAGAGAAATCGTTCTGGCGGCACTAGCTCGTGGAGACCATGTAATCGCTACAGCTCGAGATGCCAGCAAGCTTCAAGATCTTGTAGACCGTGGAGCTCGCACTCTATCCTTAGATGTGACAGCAACTGATGCGGAGCTCAAGAAAATAGTTGCCAAAGCTTTGAGCTTCTATGGATCGATCGATATTCTTGTCAACAACGCGGCATTCCTGCTTGGTGGAGCCATCGAGGAATGTACGGATGAAGAAGTGTACCAGCAGTTCAACACTAACGTGTTCGGTGTATTACGCGTGTTGCGTGCTGTGTTGCCTCACATGCGTGCCAAACGGTCAGGTGTTGTGGCTAACATTGGATCGACGAGTGGGTGGACTGGCATCAAGACAATTGGTGTGTATGGCTCCACAAAGTTTGCACTTGCTGGGCTTTCACTAGCTTTGCGTGCCGAACTAAAGCCATTTAATATTGACGTGACGATCATTGAACCGGGCTCGTTCCGTACTGCTATCTTGAGCAAGGGCTTCTTAGCCGTGAAGAACTCGATTCCAGACTACTTGCCGATTACTGAGCCTCTGCGCCACCAAATCGCTCGCATAAATGCTGCAAAGCCTCTAGATAGGCAACCAGGTGATCCGACCAAGGGAGCACAAGTCATTGTTGAGGTTCTTACCAGAACTGGTCGCTGGTCTGATAAGACCATTCCCAAACGCATGCTCTTGGGCAAAGACGCTGTAGAAATTGGTGACGTTGTGCTGCGGGAAAGCCGTCGCGAATTTTGTGAATGGGCTGCGTTGGCAGCGTCGACCGACTACGATGACGCTATCGCAGCTAGACTCTAATGCTGGCACAAATTAGGTACAGTACAATTTTAAACAAAACACCAAAAAACAGCGGAAGAATTCTATTTGATAGTTTCATGTACCACATACATTCCTCTTCGCATATTACAATTAAACACCAACAGTGGTGTTGCTCACTTCAGCAACAGAGCAATTCGGCAGAACGCCTTTGGTCGTGAGGTCTTCAAGGATCGCTTGGGCTGGAATGGCACCATTCAAACAGCCCCCGCAGTGATGCAACGCAATAACATTGTTGTCGCTCATAGCGAGAATTGGGGACCCGGATGAGCCTTCCTGGGTGTCCACGTAGTAGCCGATGTCGTCTTCACGGCATTCCGTAACCTTAAGCGACTCGACACGACCAGGTTGTCCGTTGAATAGCCACGCAATACGTTTCCCATAGCCTAGCGGATGCTGTGGAATGTAAATGTTTTCACCCGAGACAGCGCCTGACCCACGGAACTGCAGATAGCCATTGGTCTTTTCATACAAACTGGTATAATTTGACACGGTGTTGTTGATACCAAGTCGCACCACCGCATAATCGAGCTCTTTCGACACGGCCACAAGTGTTGTAGAAGTCACACGAATGGGTCCTGGACATCCACCTTGTGAATCACAAGTTTCATCACCTCCACAACTCTGGGATTGAGCCAAAAACTCTACTTTCGTATTAAGCGCATCTTGATTATCGCCAATGCAGTGCTCGTTTGTAATCAAATGGCCATCGCACCCAAGTAACCAGCCCGTGCAGTAAGCAATTTGCATGCCGTTTTCTTTAATAATTGAAAGTCGTGCTACCGGCTGGGACTTAGCAAACATGACAGCTCCTTCACCATTGTTGGTAGCACTTGGTGCACAAGCAGCTTCGACGGATTCATCCTTGCCACAGATACTTTCTTTCTTGATTTTATCGTTGCTTTCGGTCTCTGTCACGTTGTTTAAGTTGATAAGAGGCACCTTGACTTTTATTTGATGATGTTGTGCCTCGTCAACCAGTTCTTTCGGAGTAAAGAGCAGCCCACTCACGGTAAACCCTTCACATGAAGTCGGCTCGGTCTTACGAGGGACTGATGATGCCTTGAAAAGCTCCAGCACAACTCCATTTCCAGATATCGCCGTAGAGTAAAATTTGCCTGTTGCGTTCCTACCGGCCAGCACTGCTACCGGTGGCATCGTTTTAGCAGCATCCAATCCTCGCAACACCAAGGTGTCTGCTTCCGGTAGATTGAACCGCGTGAAATGGAGCACGTAAATACCTTTGCCGAGGCCCGGATTTAGTTGAAGCCGATAAGAAGGCTCCTTTTCTGTCGCTACTGGTAAGCTCGAGTAGTTGGAAAATCGACACCCTGCCCCGAGGAGCATTTCCACTTCTTGACCTGTTGTTGGGCGACGATACGAATCATTGAAGCGCAGTTAAACAACATCGCAAAAACACCACTGCATCTTGGAAACAGTATGAGACAGACTATGGATATCAATCAATGCCAGCAAGCAAATCGAAGAGTGTGTCGTGACGCTTTACTATGTAGCTGTCTTCTTCTCGTGTTGAAGTGATTGATAGAGAGGCATGACGTTCTGTCAGAATGAGGTAGTGTGATGAAAGGAATTATTTGAGCGTCGTACAATGATCGTTTCCACTCGGCCAGTCAATCGACTAAGACTTTTCCACATCACAATCACTTCGATGCTCAGCAATCTCGATGGACGGGAATTATTGTTGTACACTTTACCAAACGTTTTGTATAAGGAACACGCTGATGCTCACTGAAAGTCGCTAATTAATTTGATTGGTCACATATAATCTATAATTCCACCAATCATGCTCGCTTTTATGAGAAAGTCAGTTATTGGTTGAATTTTGCTTTATCTTGCCACAAAATGCGTGGCGTGCGTCTCTTACCCTTTAAGTACAACTAACGAAAAGCCAGATTACGAACTTTCCATATCATGTTTACTGAGTCGCGTAAAGTACGGAAGCTGTCCGTTCTTAGTGACAAGCTCAAGTGAATTTCGCCACTGCGTTGGTATTCTTCATGCTCCAATATTCTCGAATCTCGGCAGCCATCCCGCTGGGGGTAGGCCATCTATCTGCTGTTAAATATATCTGTTGACTGCACCGTTGCAATGCACCAGTGTATTCCACAAGGTCGTGTTCGTTTCGACAGTCGAGCTGCTTCAAGAGTATCCACAATCTTTCTCCCAATGTCACGACTGTTTTCGTGTCGCTCCCACATGCAATCAGTCCAAAAGGTAGCAGCTCCATCGCAGTCTCCATCTTGTCAAGTTTCGAGCGCGAGAGGTGGAGCAAGTGCGTTTCAAAGCTCTGCATCGAGTTCCACGACAAAACAGACGCCACTACATTCAACAGGGCACGGCAACGGCCAATGTCCTTTGGATTCAAACGCTGACAAGACAAAGACGACGCCGAACTACCGCTAACTGCGTCGATTACATCAAGAAGAGACGACACATGGTCTGCTGGTTTCGTATGTCGAGCTATGAGAGCTCCTATCCGAGCAAGGAGTGGCTGCAAGTACATGGTAACGAGGTTCTCCTCCCTCCATTCTTGAAAGTCATGACGTAAAATCCACTGGAAAATAAGCGCCGACTCTCGCTTGGATACAGTCAACACGTCAAGATGGACCAACTCGATAAGGAAAACGCCACTTCGCCACCAACTCCACAAGGACGCCGTGACCACTTCAGCTTTCAACAAGGTATCAACTTGACAATTGTCCACTTTCGAGAGAACACGACGGGCAAATTGCTCGACGAAGAACGAGGCATGAATGTCAAATGGAAGCTCGATCAGAACGTGGTCAAGGAGAAAGGTATGCACCATGGCTACCGAGCTCGTTGCAAGTGCTCGACGTCGTTTGGGCTCAAGCAGTTCACTCAACATTGCAGTCCATCCGTCAAAGAGAATGCGACTATGAGGGCTGGATAGAAGAGTATCACGACGCCAGAGATCTTTCATCAACTCAAACGTTTGCACGAGTAAAGACTGGAGCACATTTGTTGGCAGACGAGTGGCTGCGACAGCCAGCCAGGCCATCATTTCCGTCTGAAGAGCTGCATTGACAGTTCCAAACCAGTCTGGCGAAAACAAGTCACGAACGACAACGTCATCACAGCTCCCTTGTGTAGCAGAAAATCGGATACAGGCGATACTAACATCGACAGAGGCAAACCGGAACATCACACGACGGATCAAGGAAGCGTAATCCAAAAGCGGAAGGACGGTTCCCGTCGACGTGAGACAACGGAGCATCGATAGTACCGAAGTTTCTTGACGATACGAGCTATTCCCGAGGGGATTCGCTTGCCGTAGCCCGTCCAGCACTTTCACGAGCAACGTCGTCGACGGTAGAGCCCGCAGTTCAACATCAAATGATTTCTTCTTCTGAGAAACATAAAACCCGTCGGAAGCGCGTGCAATGGCACCAAGCATGGCCTTTGCTATCCCACAATGACTGGCAGCGTGTCGAATACAGTTCACTACGGTCTTGACGGCATCCAACCCAAGTGTTACCTCGATTTTGGTTTCCACACTCGACTTGGCAACGTAAAGACCGAAACTGCAATGGAAAAAGTTGGCTAAACCACACACAAGAAGCGCCTTTACGTTCTCATCCGCTCCCTTTTCAGTATCCAGACCCTTTTTAAATAATTGTATCAACAATTCCGTCTGTTCTTGAATCATCTCCTGGAAACCACCACAGGAATCGAAATGACACAATACATTTGCTGCTGCTATCATGAGGAAGCCACTCTCGACGCTCATAGCGCTCGATTCAACAGCAATAGCAGCTCGTTGAGTGCACGTCGTCAGAAATTGCTCGAGACTCGAGGAAGGAGTGACGTTCAAGTGAACGCACTGCATTAACACAGGTCCTAAAGCAACTGCAACGACCTTTTCCGATGTGTTTTGTTTCCAAACTGCCATCAGAAGTTGGTGAACATTCTGGAGCCAGTCTAAACGCTGAATGCTTGCGAAACGACTTGATAAACGCGCAAGTCCCATCAACGCCGCCCAACGCAACAGCTTGTCATCTGGTGAGGAACATTCTTTACACTCGGCTGCAATAGTTTCCATCGAACTAGTTGCTCCTGGTGACGCTAATAAAGGGAAAAGAACATTTCCATGCGATACAAAGGACGTTTTCGGCTCTTTAGCCCGCGTCAACTGCAGAAATGAGTCGAGAAGACGCTGAGCGATTGGTTGGATGCGTTTGTGTCGCCATTGAAGCGTCTCGAACGATTCCAGTTCGTTTCCATTCGAGAAAATGGTTGCAATATGGCTTAAACCTATAAGCGCGAAGGAGCTCAAGAGATTGTCAGACTTGTTGTGATACAACTCGATCAATAGTTGCTCAATCTTGTCCAATAAAAGGCAAAACGTGCTACACTCTGCCCTTGTGTCAACGTTGCGCCGGCCCAACGAGAGCTCGAGAGCAATCACAGCCCCAAGTGATCGAACACGAGCATCCTGTTTCTCGGTCGAGAACACACGAGCTTGTTCCATGGATAAAGCTAGTCGACGAACAAGCTCCGTGACCGTGTTGTCATACTGCAAACGCAAAGGCGACGCGTGCCAGTGTCTGGATTCACACAAGGTACCCACCAATGCCCCTGCAGCTACTGCCCCTCCTACTTTTGTTTGGCAATGCCATTGAGTAACAAGTCTAGAAATGTACCAACGTGTTCCGAGAAGACACGGAGCGCGACATTGGCATCATCCATGCCAACCGGTGTCTTCAATTCCGCTAGTTTATCTAATGAAGAGACATAGGTCGCCATGAATCCACGCCATCCTTCCATCAAGACTTGAATACGTAAAACCAAGTGATACGAACTCGCACCATCATTGTCCGAGGAGATCCACGGAACTTCCAATGACTCTAGCACGTGGGTCGCCCTTGTCACCAACTCGTCAACGTTTTGCGTTGCAAGACGAACGACTTTATCTTTCCGCGTCACGTTTTTGACGTCGATCAATGTCTTTGGTTGATAAGCCAGCAAAAACGCGCTCCAGCTACTTGAACACGAGACGGAAGGAAGCAAATTTTCCACCTCTGATTGTGACGGAAGCAGTGCCTTTAACTCTTTTGTCGCCGTCGCAGATACAGCAGAAACACCGGTTCCTGATGACAGAGACACTTGCTGATGACGTCGGGGACCTCCTGATGCTGTCGATTCCATTCGTTGTCCACGTCCAACGCCAGCGCTAAGCTTTGTACTCTCTTGTTCCATGACTTTTGCCACTAATTTCTCAATTTCTAGACGAACCGAGACATCCGACTCGTTTTGAAGCTGCTCCAAGAGATCATCCACTTGTTCTTCCACCTCCTCCTCTCTCATACCTTCTTCATCGTCACCATCTTGTCCTGTAGGCATGCTGAGCCCTATCATATCGAGAGGCAATTGACTCAGCGCCTTGTACGCTTCTCTTCGCACACTGACAGCCTGATTCTCTGCCAACGACCAAAGCTGCGTACTTAACTTGAAAGCCTGAGACTTGTAAGCAGCATAATCTGCCCCTCCCAGAGCATAGAAACAGCACAACCGCTCTTGAAACAGCGCTTCTTCTGCACACGTCACTTTTTTCTTGCGTAATTTCTGCGCAATAATCTTAAAAGCCACGTAAAAGTCCAAGCAATCTCCTCTACACAGTGCAGTGATTGCATCCATAGCCATTGCCACTACCGACGGCAGCTTGTCTTCTAGAAAGACTTGAATCAATGCAATGAATTGCACCCCTAAGTCGGGATCGTTCTCGCAGAGTGCCTTTATCACCGACATGGTGACAACGTGACAAAGCTCCAGCTCTTTGTCTCGACCCGTTGCTTCACGTAACATTGTCTCTAGCTTAGGAAACACGCGTGATTCGTTCCGCCAGACTTGATACAGGAGTGTCAACGCCATTGGCCGCATCGTTGGCGTTCCATTCATGCTCTCAATCAAACGAAGCACCATGCGCATCGTGTCAGTCGTTCGAGCTGCCAGTGCTGCCAACGAATACAAACACGAGGTCATCCACGCACCCAGACGACGTATGGACCTTGAACGTGGGACCTTATGCGATGGTTGGTGCGACACGAGAAAGATCAAACTTGCTACGATAGCTTTGGTGGTTTCCGGTCCCCAATACTTTGGATATTTAGTCACTAGACGTTCCAAACAGTCTGCTGCTCGACTACAAAGAGCAGACCGTTCATCTGACAAGAGAGCTACCAGTAAGAGTGCAACCCACGGGTCTGGTACGTTGGTAGGAGCCGTTTTTTCGGACTCCAACAAGCAACTTAACCACTGCTGACATGTTTCTTCGCACCCAAGCATCTCTATCGCTAAATGAGCATGCGTTGCTGTCTCGGTAGGATATACCACGTCTTGTGCTTCTTCTGTAGGTACAAACGGACTCGTCGACTTGATGGCCATGACCAGTCGCAAGAGTTTTGATACCGCGTTGCCATGCACGCGACGAATGGACGACAAAGGCAGCACGAGTATCTCCACGTAGACACTGCGTCGCTCCGTCCCATCTGTCTGTCTTCCAAATTCCAGCGCGTGGTCTAAAATCTGTAGCATCCACTGCTGCTCAAACGGCGTGTGGCATTGAACCACGAGAAAAGAGGCAGCCGAGGTGAGAAAAACCGAGCTCCAGCACGCTTGAGGCACGGCCGATGCCAGCAGCTCGAGCGATTGCAAGAGCGTCACGACACCTTCGTCCTTTTGGATGACAAAGTGTATCGACTCGAGCACAACCAGCGCCGTGCGTTTCGCCAACGCCAGCAGTTCGTTGCTCTGGATGCGGTGAGTGCGCAAAAGGTCAATGACGATCTTTACGTGGACCACATAAGTTGGCTGCAAAAACTGGACAGAAGGCACGAGTTCCAATGCTTGGACTAACATGTGGACAAGACTCGTCCACACAGGATGAGGATTGTCCTCCAAGTGTCCATCAAAATGCCCGACAATGCGTGTCATGGCATCGAAAACGGCGACGCGATATTTCTCTGTCACGGAATTGTCGATGAGGACACTCTGGAGGACAGGGGCGACGATTGTAAGGATCTTGTGAGCTTGCTGGCTGCTTATGGTAGGATCCAAAAGTGGTCCATCACGAGCGAGGAGTGCTGCCAAATAGCCTGGTAACACACCGTTATTGGCATGGAAGATCTGAAGTAACACTTGGCCTTCAGTAGACACTGGGGTTGTCTCCAAGAAACAGACACTTGCTTGAAGTAACACGAACCCAAGGTACTCTGCCTTGCTTGAGGGTTCGGTACAAATACCTGCGGCTTGTTGCAGCTTTTCATACCAGCTTTTAGATGGTTGATTGTAGTTTTTTAAAGCTAAATAAATGCATGAAGTGGATACGATTAACAAGAAACGTGTATACCTAAGACAACTAGAACGCACCCATGTAGAGAGACTGCGTGTCCGATAACGACGAAGTGGCAATCAGAAAATCGAAAGCCTGTTCCATGGTACTGGATACAGCAGCGCCCGAGGACGACTGTCGTGATGCTTTTAGTAGCGCCGGTAGCGTTGGCGCCGCAGCTGCCATGGCTGGAGTAGCAAATTACTTAGGTAAGCACGGTAACGTTACTCAAAATAACTATACCTGTATACATCGGAAATGTATACGTGTATAGCTTACTGCGGTATTTTGCCGACCTACCGGTTAGTATGTATTTAAAATAACGGATACAGTGTATACTTCAGTAGTGTCATCTAGGACGATGACAATCGCGAAATACTGTAGCGATAGCAAGAGCTCGTAATGACGAAGCTAAATTAAAAATAACGTCCAAGCTACTAGTAAGATGGAAGACAGAAAAAAACGCTAGACCAAGTTTTACTCTGCTTCGAATCAAGGAAAATGACATTGAACTTTTTGATAGGCCTGTTGTGAGCTCATATTCGTTGCACGATTATGGAGAGCTACTTAAAATATATAGTGAAGAAGCACTCGCAAGATTGCTACAGCAAAAAAAGCATATCCAACCACTGAAAATTTGAAGGAAAAGATGGAGACCTCGAAGAAAAAATACGCGTCATCATTCCACTTCTGGAGCTCGACAAGGAAGGCTTATCCGGCTGGTTATTTCGGTGTGGATCATCTTTTGTATACCTGGATCTCTCGTTTGCCTAGGACACATGAAACTGGAGCCGGAGGAGACAGGAAAAAGCAACAGCGACTGAGAAGCGACTTGTGAATTGGTAACGCGGATCGTCGGCGATTTCTTTTCTGCTAGAGTGTCGATTTTAAAACTCTAAGTGAAAACGGGGGACTTACGATATGCACTAGAAAGAATGCGAGTAATAAAGTTGAGCTGATAAAACAGTTAACGCGAAGATCACATATATTGATCATGAAGTAACCAACTTCCAATTTGTCGAATCACGCTCAAAGATAGATCCTGTCACTTGGACCTTTTTTCGGCCTTCTTTTCCTCCAACTGTTTACGTAAAGTCGTCACAATTTTGAGCGTAAGTGCGTCTTCATTCTTGTTGGCGGCCTTTTCCGCATCTTTCATCATTCTTTGTAGACTCCGTGAGGAAAAATGTTTTTTCAGCTCGGAGATAAGTAAGAATCTGTCTGGATTTTTCGCCACTTTATGCAAATATACATCCCACCTACGAAATTCACGACTACTGAACATCTTGGCTCCCATTTTCTTCAATTTGAGGAGTTTGAAGACTTCATCAGAGGTTTTTTTGTTTTTCATCCAAAGATAATCTTCCAATTTTTCAGCAAAACTCCTTGTTGTCTCGGATTTTTTGCCTCTGGCGATTATCCTCATCAGCTCATCGTCACTAAATTTCTTAAATTTAGAGAGCATTAGCTCATCATGTTCACCTCCGCGATGTTTGAGATAGAAAACCCACGTACTCCAAGCTGGACTCTCTAACACCTTTTCTCCTTCTTCATCAAGTTTTAAATACACGAATATGTCCTCCCCACTTTGTTTCCACAACTCATACTGCAATGTCTCCAAAAAGTCTGCGTTGCCAACCCGTTCTTTTGCCGCAACAAGTATGTTGTTTAAACTGTTGAAATCTGCTTTTTTTAACAGCGCCAAACTCATCAAGGAGTACGGATTATCATTCCACAGTTCCACGTAAGCAAACCATGTGCTTAACATTGGATCGTTCAACAGTTCAATGATATTTCTGTGCTTGTTGAGATTCAAAAGTAAAAAGATGACATGTATATCTTTGCCTGCAACTCTCCAGCTCTGTAGCAGCATTTTCTCCAAGTCTTCAGCGATTGGATACGTCTTTTTTGCCGTAACAAGCACTCTTGCGAGCACTTCGTCCTCATAGTGCTTTCGTAATGTTTCTATCAGCAACAGGTGGTAATTTTTTTCACTCCTTACTTTCGCATAATAAACGAGGACGTCCAGCAGCGGGTTTTCGAACAGTTCCATGTCATTATTCTTGAACTTGAGCGCAATAAAAGCTTCGTCTAATGACTTGTCTTCTCTCTTTAATCTGCCTCGTAGTTCGAATTTCAGATTGGAGGTCTGACGTGCCTTGATCTTTCCTTCTAGCGCGGAACGACGAGGAGGATCCGCAATCTTCCCGTGGGGGCGTGTCATCGACATTTTTGGGCTACTAGCACTCACCACGTTTGGTCCATTGAGTTGAAATGTAGTTTTTTGGGCGTTTGATAATTCTTTCAAACGACCCACATTTTGTAGTATAGTCTCGACCGCATTATTGATCGCTTGAGATGAGACTCCAGTATTGGGCGCTCGTTCTTCATTGCGGTTATCGACGTTATATGTCGAGTTCAGGCCAAAGCGCCCATTCGGCTTGTCTTGCGCGTCTTCATGAGCTACTTTAAAGCCGTCATGGGAGACGGAGGTCGGGGAATCCAATGGTATCACTTGTGCATGGACATATGCCGTCAGCGAGACATATGCTGCAAACACGGTGAACCAGAGATGCTTCGTTGGCTTTGGTTTCACGTTCATTGTGAACACGTTTGTAAACTCTTGAGCGATTTGGAGAGTGAGAATAATTCGTGCTGGACATTCAGTGACAAATGCTTACGACAATGATATCGCAGGTTCTTTGCTCCGCGCCATATGAATCTGGTCAATACTGTAGCTCTGTGATTTTGTTTCTAGAGTTAGTCGTTTTCGATTTAGTATCTAGACATGGACACTTGGCCGCTAGTCGCTTGAAACAGCACAGATTTACCAGGTCGACTTTCACCTGGTAAAGTAACGTTACATGTTCATTTTCCAGGGGAAAATGCCAACGGCGTTACTTTTTTGTGACAGATTATGATAGAAATGTGTCCTGTCAATACATGTACCGGTATTTCTCATCTCGTTTGGATTGGATAAAACTTAACAGTACAGTATTGCAAAAGTAAGTGTTGGAGTAAATGGCTTGTACGCACCCTTTATAAGAATTACCTCTCTTATCTAATAAGGAAGCATTACCTTTGACACTCTTTGAAGAATAAACACACAACAGAATAAGTGGCATTGCATCCGCTACACTTGCACTTATACGTGCATATATACATTAAGTGTTAATGTTTCTACTGAGGTATAGGAACTCTACATGAATGTCTCTACAGA
>MIQA02010300.1:0-13262 GCA_001887855.2 Sclerospora graminicola | reverse complement strand
TGCAGTTCGACTCATCCATTTCTGAATTCTCCACTTAGCGACCAGTCATGTCTGACTCAAGACGACCTCCTCTTTTCTTTCCCGCCTCCTCGGCTGCCTCTCCGACCGACGTCTCATCTCCTGGGACAAGTTCAACTGGTCCCGGGACTTCCCTGATCACGACCGCGGCCACGATCACGACCAGCTTCATCTTCCCCACGACGACCCTGACTTCCTATCGTCCGCATTTGAGTTTCCCTGCTCGGCCTTCTCCGAGTCGCCCCGTCTATTACTTGGGGCAGCTGGCTCGTCTGGTGGAGTGATCCGGGCCGCTCACGCTGGGGTCCATGGAGACTAGTCGATTGCGGTTGGGGCTCCGAAGCGCAATTCCTGAGTTAGTTTCCCTGTACGATACTAACCGGGCGCTTAATGCCGAGTTGTTTGTTCGTCGGGTCGTCATTGATACTCTGGAGCGTGATTCTGCCGACCTGGCAAGCCAGCTGTCGACTTTACGACTGGATCGCGCCAAACTTGTTCAAGATCTGCTGGACATGACGAACCGCGTTCAAAGTTTGACAGTTGAGCGTGATCAGTTGTCTGCTGATCTCGCTTCTCTGCGCGTCTCCAAGCCTTCGGATACTGTCGCTACTCTGCAATCGATGATTCGCTCGCTGTCTGTTACTGTCCGCAATCAATGTATGTCCCACCCATCTGTTTCTTCTGCAATTTGTATATAACTTTTCTATCCTTGCTTCCAGACGAGCGCATCGAGGCGATGAAGAATTCGATGGTCGAGATGGTGGGTCATTTTCAACAGCTCGATGACCACCGTCGCGATCATGATCAGCTATTTCGGAACAAAATCCGTACCGCCGAGGAAGTGGAGCGGCTGGAAGTCGAGATGCGTTACACGGATGAACAGGTCCAGCTCTTGGTGAAGCAGCTTTCTGATTCGCGCATCGGCCGTGCCAACGTACAAAAAAGGTTACGAGAGATTCGGAAGGAAGCTGAAGATCGCCGGCGTGAGCTTAATCTTGCTCGAGTTAAGCTTGAAACCCTAGAGCTCGACGAGCGCGCTTGGTCGCAACGCCATGGCGACTTGAGGAAGATTACACTCCAGACCATGGACAGGTGGACCGACCCGAACGCTGATTCGGGGTCGCTTTGGACGGCTTTGCAGGGAATCCCTGAGCTGATCAGCTCTCTTGCTCCATCTGGGACACCGTCGTATAAGCCTCTTGGATCTTCCACGCCATCGCCCACCTTCTCCGTCGCTTCTTCGCCGATCCATGAAGCTGATCAGCACGTGATAAACACTGCAGCGGCTTCTGCGTCCACTCCATCCCGTTCGCCGCTAGCCTCAAAATCGGTTTCATCGATCTTGAGTTCGGCGAAGCGTAAACGGGCAAGCTCATCAAAGAAGAAGATGGTTCCTGCCAAGCGCTCTCGTCTCATTGTTGACTCTGACGACGAGTCGACAGATTTGGATGAAAGGACGCAAACTGCTTTGACCCGATCACGCAGCGCTGATCGTCGATTTCTGGTGGGGGCCTCGTCGGGCTCAACTTCGCTGACCCGGGTCGTCGCTTTGCTTGACTTCGACGGCGATAACGAAGATGATCTGGAAGACAAGCGATCGGCTCCGGCTGCTTCTAGCGCTCCTCCATCCGCCGGTACGACGCTGACCACCCGACCGCCCAACTTCACTGGCGTCTTCATTCCAGCGAACAAATCGGCGATCGAGCAAGTCGACTATAGTTATGATCCGAATGAGAGGTTCATGGATCTATACGTCGTTATGCAGGGCAAACCGTCGAAGGCTCATATGACGACCCGACGACCCTGGAGTGTCGATCAGGTATGGGATCTAACGCCTCTGGTTCTTTCGGTAAAACGCAAACTCGTCCCTCGCTTGTGGTCCCGTCCGCCAGGGTGGATTTTTCCGATCAGATCGCCGACGCCCAAGGACACACAATGGCAATCTAATGTGCTGACACATGAAGCCATCAAGCTTTTGATCGATTCAGAGCCTTGGGATATCTTCATGACGCCTATATCCGGGTTGGAATTTCCTGATCGCCCCTGGTTTGTTGATCTGCAGGGACGCCTGGCCTTATATTATCAGGAACATGTTCAGGCGATATGGGAGGCGACCCGCCATTTTGCGATCACAGCGGCGATGCGTAAGGGCGCGTGGCTGGAGCATTATTATCATGCTCGCAAACGCCGACGCAGCAAAGCCGGAGCTGCTTGGGTCGTGATCTGCGACTATGTGGTCGATGGGATCCAGCGCGGCGAATGCGACTTGGACGTTTTCTTGCTTCCTGCCGTGCTGCATCTGCCTGTTCGCCGGGCGGAAATGCGCGGCATCAAGGCCGACGGCGGGGAGTGGTATCCTGGTTATAGGCACCCGACTCGGCACGTTGCGCGATGCATTGGGCTTTGCCGATCGTCAAGAGCCCTGGCGGAACCAATACCGATAAAGCACATGGATTATCCAGCGTTTGCGGTTTCTCGTCTGCGCACGAAGTATGGCCCGTGATTGTCATGATAACCAGCTTCCGTTTCATTCCTTCCATAATCATTAATATATCACGCCATCATCTTGATAACCTTCACGTTTCATATCCACACTTCATATCCAGGTCCCCATATTGTCTCCATCTTGTATATCGATCGCTCACATGTATGCAAATGTAGTTCTCGTGCATTATATATATATATCCATTGATTCTGAACCAGCTCAACCACCCTGATCTCCACTTGCCCGATCATTACATTTGGCTCATCAGGCACAATGTGTCAACCCAGGCTATTGAGATTCCTGGTTGCCCTCTTCGTGGGTTTGCATCACTCCAAATCGATTTCGTCTCACCCGATCACGTTCAAATTCTCTTAATAGAGCTCCACAGTTCAGATCACGTTCATCTACCCACTCGGGATCGTCATAACCCTTCCACCGAACCAAGTAATCACGATGGGTTCGACCAAATCGGGTCCTCTTGCCTGATCGGGTATCCAAAATCTTTTCCACTTCAAATTCATTTTGATCCAACGTTCTTTCCCAACTGTCTTCGGGCAAGAGAGCTTCGTCGAAGTCAAACCTTGGCTGATCATCGGATGACAACCTGGTTTTTGGTCGATCGGGGTATTCCCGGACCAGCTTCAGCTTCGACAAGTGGACGATCGGGAAAATTCCATAATCGGTACCAGCAGTGATCAACCGGGCGGCATGATCGCCGATCAATTCGGATATACGGAATGGTCCATGCCACAAATGCGCTAACTTCCTGGCGTATCCTTCTTTCACGCGATCCAAGTAAAGCCAGACCCTTGATCCCGGTTCGATATTATGCGAATCGGCTTGATCATTATTCCGATCAGCTCTCTCTTGGATCGCCCTCCGCAGTCGTTCGTTCACTTGTTCCCGCGCATGTTGGTAATGGCGCTGGAGTCCCATACGCCATCGACGAGCTTCGCGATCTCGACCTCGGGTACATCCAACAGGAATCACCGACTCGATGGTAGATCGGGGGTCCCAACCATACGCCAAGTAGAACGGACTATCTCCCATGATCCGATCGAAAGAGGAGTTCAACGCAACCACCAGCCTCTCTGCATACTCATCCCAGTCTTGTTGAGCGGAATCCGCGACGTACATCTTGATAGCTCTGGTTAGCGTCTGTACCATGCGTTCGGCCTTACCGTTCGCTTGCGGACGGTAGGCCATGGTCGCGCTCTGTTTCTGACCAAGCATCTGATTGAATGATCGGAAAACTTCGGCCATGAAACCTGGTTCCCGATCATGCCTGATCACCTCACTAGCTCCAAACCGCCTAAAGACACATTCTTCATAACTGCAAGCGACTTGTTGGGCTGTTCGGGTAGATCCCGCTTTCGCGATCACCAATCCCGTGAACAGATCAGTCCAGATCAGCAACTCTGTATTGCCCTTGAACGATTTTGGCAGGGACGGTATGTGATCCATCGCTATCACTTGGAAAGGGTAGGTCGCCTGGATATTTCCAGGTGATCTACCCCGGATGTTTGGCATACCCTTCCCGGTTTCGCAATCCGTACACGTTTCGACAAACTTTTAAACACTTCGATATAGACCTCTCCAGTGGAAATGTTTGCGAATCCTGTGGTATGTCCGACCCACACCCTGGTGACCACCCTCTAAACTGACGTGATAATGATGCAAAATATCTGCTTGTAAGGTCTCCGAAATCACAAGTCTTGCTGATCGGTCCAGATCTGCGTCGGCCTGATCAGCTTGAATATAGTAAAACAATAGATCATTTTCGTCGATCTCGTAGTTGGACGCGATCTTAACACAGTCTTTTGCTTCACTCTGGCTCAATTTCTCCAAATCTCCATTCAGAAAAGCCTTCAAATCAACGATCCATTTTTCTTCGTCTTGTGCCTTGAGAATTCTTTCAATCCGCATCTCCTGTACTATTTCTTCTGTTAGACTTTCTCGAGAAAGTGGCTTGCTGGGTGTTGATCTGGCTCGTGGCCTCGTCATGATCGAGACCTGTTCTGCTTCCTGTTTATCTTCCGAATGAATCAGCTCGGGCAACCTATTGATCTCGACCAATTCTTCCATCAGTGCTTTATCGGTAATCATCGATCCAGTCTGATCACGCATGGCCATCGTGGCTAGGTGATCCGCACTCCTGTTTCAGTCGCGTTTCACGTGTAAGAGGTCATGACTTGGCTATCTACGTTGAGCTTTCATAACACGATCATTCAACAACTTCAAACGCGGAGCCTTGCAATTGATTTCTCCAGTGATCTGCCGGATCACCAGATTTGAATCTCCACATATGATTACCCTTCCATTCTTTTGCTTTTGCAGGAGATCCAAACCTAGCAGGAGACCACGGTATTCGGCTTCATTGACTGTGATTCCCGGGGTATAGTCTGAACCAGCAGATATGACAGTCCATTCCGGCAATTTCCACAACAACGCGCTATACGCCCCTACGCCTTTCTTCACGCTCGCTGATCCGTCGAAACTTACCACGATCAGATTCTCCTCCGAGCCGACGATCGGTGGGGGTATAATGATTGATTCTCTTGGTTGTTTCCTAGGCGCGACCTCGACCAGGGCTTCATCGACTTCTGATCGGGGTGTGATACTGGCTGCTAGCGTACCGAGAATTTCTTCTTCACCCTTGGTGCATTTGATGATCTCAAGGTCCACTGAGATAACAGCGCTGCCCATCGCCCCAGTCTCCCGTCTAACCCGTTCGCTGACAATAACCAAGCCAGACTAGATCGCCTAGACAATACCTTGATCGATCTAGTCACCAGCATAGAGTAACAGACATCCAATATGCGTAATAATGCCAGCACTTCTTTATCCACAATACCGTAGTTGACTTCGTTCGGTTTTAATGTTCGGCGCGTGAACGTCACTGGGCAATATATTCCGTCGTGATCTTGGACCAGTGCGGCCGATATTGCCCATTTACTGGCGTATAGAATCACCACAGGAATCTTCTCCGGATCGAAATGCTTCAGTATCGGAGTCGAAATCATCTTCGCCTTCGGCATGCTGAAGCTACCATTGCTCGTTCCATATGACCCTCTGAACCTGGCACAGTTCGATCGGTCAGTGATCCAGTCTTGAGATTCGATTCAATAACTTCGGTTTCGCGACCAGTCTCACTTAGTGACTTTCCCACTCAATCGCGTTCTCGTAGCCCATGATAATCCACTTCCTTCAATTCATATAATATAGAGGCATATATCGAGAAGTCTTCGATAAACCGGCTATAGTAATTCAGGAATCCGAGAAAAGACTGCATAGCCTTCAGTGATCGGGGAAAAGACAGGTTACAGAGAGCGCCCAAATCTTTCGGGTTTGCTTCCAGGCCTTGAATCGACACGTTATGGCCAAGGTAGGCGTACCTTGGGTTGACCCCAGAAGCTCTTGACTACGCTGATCGATAAATTCCAGCGTTCGCAAGTGTCAAGGAGCCGTTCGACCTTATCACATAGCATATCCCAGTTGCCGTAACCAAGATGTCATCTATATATGATCGCCTTCCCAAAACTGATCGTCTCTGATCTTGGTCTGGTTCACCCTCCGTAAACACATCATGTAGATCGGTGGCTTCTCGATCGGCACTGATCTGGAAATATCCGTAGAGAGCATTGTCAATCAATCTCTGATAGATCTGTGGAGCGTTCTTTAAACCGAACGGCATCCAGTTCCATTCGAAAAGGCCGAAGGGTGTAACGAAAGCCGAAATCTCTCGAGCACGATCAGTCATTGAAACCACCCAGAAACCACTAGCCATGTCTAGCGAACAAAACCATAAAACTTTGTCCAGATCTTCCAGTAAATCATTGATCAGGGGCATCGGATAGACCATCAACTTCGTGAGGCGATTCACCATTCTATAGTCGATACAAAGTCGAATATCGACCCCGTTCTTTTTTATCACAATCACAATCGGTGATGCCCACTGCGATGTTGAAGGTCGGATGATTTTTGTACTCAACACTCCCTTGATCAAAATGGATAACTTTTCCCGGTATTGTGGTGCAACTTTGCGACAACGTTGAGCGATCGGTCTCGCATTTCCCACGTCTATATCACAAACAGCCCCAAAGGCAGCTGGGGGTAGGACGTTACCCTTCCCAATTAATAAATGGCGCCTTTTCCAGATGATCTTCTTTAGCTGATCGATCTGCTCGGGAGTGTTCACTTCGGGATCACCGACCTGTAGATCCTCCATGGTGACTTCTGGCATATTGGGCGATACTTCCGGCAAAACGGCCATCTGCTTCTCGATACCTTCAATGTACTGATCACCACCTTCATGTATACACACTTGTTCATCTACCGGATCTACCTTTTCCGGATCAGCATCATCTTGAGTCGCCCCTTGTGAGTCATCCGACTGGTGATCTACTTCGGGTTCACCTTCCTCCGTAACGACTTCGGCAGATTCATCTTCCTTTTTCTCCTCAAGATCGTTTCTGAACTCCTCACCATCATTTTCGCTTTCTGAACCTGCTGTTTTCGGTGAAACGGGTCTAATAATATTCAAAACTTGTGGACCTTTTTTGACCCGGCTTTCCCCTGTCGCTTCGACCGACGGTCTCCTGATCAGCAGCTTGGTCGGCGTAGAATATTCCGGCTTCTCGACAATAGGTGAGGTATCTTCATCTGCTAAGTCTTCGTCACTAATCAGGTCTGTGGTGGCTTGATAAGCCAGATTCTGCCATTCAATATATCTTCGTGATCCCACTGAGACATACCCAATCTGTCGAGGTACTTTCCCTTCGGGTAACCACATCCCTAGGATCATGTCTTCGTGAACGATTAGCAACTGATTAGATATGTTTGTAATCCTGATAAAACTCGATCTGCCGATACCCTTAACGGACGTTGGTACCCATCGTTCACCACGGGTTAGCCACAATTTCTGTTGCCGATCGCTCGGCCGAATCATCACGTCGACTGATCGGGCTACCTCGATGTTTTCGTACTGACCCATTTTGAGCATCCGCACATGAGTACCATATAAAGGGCGTCGGCCGGATAACTGAATCTGCACCTCATCCGGCAGAGTCAGGGTTCCATGAGACAGATCGAGTCGTATACCGGCTGGTACCATGAAATCCATTCCCAGTATCGCGTCTTGACCGGCTAACCGGCCAACCCAAGCGTTGAAATAGTAGACCAGGGAGCCTGCCAAGGTGATTTTAACACGTGATCGTCCTTCCGTCATGTACGAACTTTCGCCGATCCCAACACATTCTTGCCTCTGGGTACTGTCTATACGACATCCCACCTTACGAGCAAAGGCGGAGTCGATGATTGAGACTTCTGCTCCAGCGTCAAATAGAATAGTGGTCGTTTTGTTGTTAATCTTCCCATTAGCTTTTGCTTGTTTAAACCACTTGTCGGGAGAGTGATACTTCCAGTATCCTCGGGACTCGCCGGGCAGTAGATCCAACTCCATGATCACGTCCGAACGGGAATATTCATCCACTCTGAGACTGTGAATCGGACATCGATCGACGCAATTTGAATTAGAACATGTATTGTCGGTTATCTCCTTTTCCTAAACTTATCTCCGCTACCGACATATGCATAAATGCAGAACGTAGATCGCTCGGCTCGAACCAGATTCCAACCTGGCGAGCGATCTAGTTTAACATCTTCTCGACATCTGGTGGAAGCATACCAGCATGTTTAGTCGGCACATACCACTTGCGCATCAGATTGAAAAATTCTTCAATAGGGCAGGCACCGGCGTCGTGAATCTTCCCACAGGTTTTACATACGAAAAAACAATGATCCGAAGGGTGACCTTTACGATCACATTTTCCACACGTAATTCTTTTTCAGCAATCACGATCTCCATGTCTGGCCGACCCACAATGGCCGCATTTCTTGCGAGATCGGACCTGGTCAGGTTGAGCCCCACCAGATTTTCGTCCATCCATGCCGTTAATCGATGATCTCGGACGGTATACTGGCTCCGTCGTAAAGATATGACGATACTGTTTCTCGTCCGAGCTTAAACTTTATTGGCCACTTTCCTCTTCCGAACTGGAACTGTCTGATTCCTTCGTGGTCATCCGAATCGCTCTGGCTGGTCGTGCCGCTGGTATCTTGCCCTGGTCCGGATGTGGTTTCGACCGGTACCGGTTCGATCCTACCTCGACCTTGGGTTGTCGACTTTTGGCCCGTTGCAGCGTTCTCAGAGTTAGTTCCAATTGCTCCGAATTGCTTATACGGAGCAGGGTTAACTGATCAGCCAAATCACGATTGTCCAAAGTGCCAATAAAGTGTTCGACATGCTCGCGAGCCAAATTCGGGTGTCGTGGATCCTTGATCAGCATTTTCGCGCGTAGACCAGCAACATTCAGCCGATGAAAGTATTCAATCGGTGTTTCATCGGATCTTTTCTTCATATGGTAATACTGTCTCGCGACAGACACCCCTGAGTTGCAATATTGTTCTTCAAATTCTTCACACAATTGAGGCCACTTCAAACGCACTTCTCGGCTCAGCTGCTTAAGCCAGTTCTTGGCCGGACCTTTCATTAGATCAGCGAAAATCAGACATCTTTCACCTTCCGGTGTCTTATCTCTCAAAAAGGCTGATTTTGTCCGACTCAACCAAGCTCTAGCCTGATCATCATCCATATCCTTGCCGGTGAAATCTTTTAATTCCGAGATCGCCGACATTCGCACTCGAGTGTTCGTTCCGGAATCACTGTCAAATGCCTGCGCGGAGCCATATTCGCCCTACGAGGCATCTCAATGTCCAGATCATCCGGATCAAAATGCTGACTGATCTCTCCTTCTGATTCCATGTCCACATCACTACGTGGGGGCGATCTATGAAATCGATCTTGGTGACCGACCTGGCATATCGATCGAACAATTCCGGCTGATCGAACTGATTCCATGTCCACGTCCACGGGTTTCTTGACCGGTTTCTCAGCGGATTGATTCATGTTTGGTGTTGATCGCCATGGTTGTCCTTGCCCAGGTGTGTACTGAGGTAATCCGTATTGTTCACTCGCAAATCGGTTCATCATAGTCGCGAACATGGTTCTCATTTGCTCTGGGACCTCCGGTATGTTGGTAGAGTTACTGTTGGGAGTCGGATTGTTCTGTGGAACTTCTTGAGCATCTTCAAAACTATCATCTGATCCGACTCGACCAGGTTCAGGCTTCCTTTTCCTGTTCTGCGACTCGATCTTGGGGTCGATCTGCTTAATCCCTTTCGGGCCCAACGTCATACGTGTTATCCCAACCGAGGAGTCGGTGGAGTCCGCTCCAGATTGTGATGACGATTGATATATCGACTCAATATCCATAGGATATTCAACCAACTGCGATCGGTGTGAAGGATCCGCGATCGGCGACTGGACCACGGGGTTCGCCCCGAGTAGCGAGGCAAGGTGATCATACAGAGTTGTCATAGCTTCTCTGATCGTCCCTTGGTCTAGATCGAACAGCATATTCGCGTCGAACGCACCAGTAGTGAAACCAACTTCGTCGATCTGCGCCAAGAGGTTCCTGATCTGGTCAAGTTGACTGCCTGTGATAACCGGCCTGGTCGCCCGACCTTCAAGTTTCCTGATGATCTTGGGTTTTATGATCTTCATCACTCGGTTGGTAGCTAGGAACTTTTGAAACTCTCGAAGCTAGAACAGTCGTTCTACATCTTGAACAGTGGTTTTCTCAGCTGGTTCGGTCTTCTCTTCATCTTCTTCGAAGATCTTCGGTTTTGGTTTCACATATTTTTTAGGTGGATCACATTGATCCGCCCCCATGTTTTTTCTTTCTTTTTCCATTTTCTTCTTATGCATAGGATCGAGGTTAGCACCTCGATCCTTTCCCGGGTTATAGTTGATTTTACTATAACCCAGATCGGCCCTGATCGGGGCCTTGTGGGAGTTGTTTCATCTTTAATTTCGACCTGGCACTCCACCAGACCAGGTCGACCATCGCTTCCTTTAGGTTTGTACAGCATCGGAGGCGATACGCCTTCCTCCAATACACCCGAAAAAGTTTCCTCCACTTTGATTTTCACATCTTTTTCATCATCAAAGGAATCACGGTGATATCCTGAGTCACCAAGTGATCCGGGCACGCGCACCAGTGTGGTGGAGCCGATTTCCAAATCCATGACCGAAGTCTTGGGTGGAATCCGGATACCCACTGGCCCGGACGACCAACTATCGGAGGGGGTACTCCGTTGATCCTGATCGCCATCAGAATCAGATGAATCACCATTATGGTGACTGATCTGATCTTCCCGGTCATCTGGCCGGTCGTCATGTGCGTTAGGATCTATGTTCAACTTCATCTCACCTTGTGTACCCGTTGATCGGGGGTGGTTACACTCACTCAGGTGGACTCGGTGACGAAAACGATGATCTTATCAGGTCGGAGGGGATGACCTTCTCGAGACGGGGGTGTCCTCGTGTGGAAATCTTCACCGGAGAACGGGTTGGGGTCGGTACTTAATCAGTATCTAGGCACTGATCGGGAAAGTTCGTCCGATCAGGCCAGCAAATGAGAGAGACGGATAACAAGAAACCAAGAAAACGCGATCAAACCACGATCTTCCACAGTAATCCACAGACGTTATCTCCACAAAACCTTTTCCAATATTAATAACGTGTTCCAAACACGTGCGGGTGGACGGTGAGGCTTGATCACCTAAACAAACCCGTCGGGGGTCTTCCGGTAAGCCAAAATGCGTCTAAGCGCGTCTTAACCGGGAATTAAGTTGAGCAAGAGGGGACTAGTTAACCCTGTGCTCCCAATGACCGCGACACGTGGCGGAGCGACTCTTTGCTTAGGGGGAAAATCAAAACGCGTTATTATATATGCAATGTCCTATACCTAGTGTACCATACACCAACTCATGTGCCTGATTTATACTTCGACCCTGTTCACTTCGTCGCACGGTTGCATAGTACCACCTTACCCATCTTTGCTGCACCTTCAAACTGATCCGTACCACTTCTGCCCTGATCGCGGTCGAACTCTATGGCGATCTTCGACCATCCCGATCTCTCGATAAAAAGCTTGGAAAACACTTGAGATCTGCCCCTCGGACACTGTTCGCTTCATACCCAACCCGGCATAACTGAAAACTCCATCTACCTTTACATCTGGACGCCGGTTTGGGGCCGATCAGCCCCGATCATGGTCAGCGCAGCGATCGGCCGAGTGATCGGATAGTGATCAGGGCGATCAGGCCCAGATCACTTCGAAAACCCTCTAGGTTACCATCACAACGATTTTGCTTGCTCACTCGACCATATTCTCGACCTTCATCCCCTGTCGGGATACCAAGATCGCACTGATTCGGCAGATCGGGCCTGATCGGGACTTCTTACATCATTACTGGACAGATCCATCGGCCATCATCACTTGCCTTGACTTGGTATTTTTCGCACGGCTCGCCATTCCACACAACCCGTTCCATTCTATATCTGATCTTCGTATTTTGGGGCAGAATTAGTCGGCTCGGCCGATCGGGCCGGAACTTCGTATCACATCCAACTTCAACATCTGCACTATTCATAACTCGACCCGATGGCACGTCGCCATTGCTGCTGTATCTCCAACTTGTCTCTGCCGATATCGTCATACGTCCACGTGAACTCCTCTTAATAAACGTTATCCCGATCGCGATCGGGATCTTCGCCGTTCCATTAGTATCTGGGACCAGGCGTAGTAACGGTACTTGGCTTATCCCTTCACATCACGGATACCCGTTGTCCACCATCTTTTCGTCGTATATGCGATCAGCCTGTCCCACCCATCAACTGTCTCATCTTGATGGGTGTTCCATCGTCACCAATAAACGGTCATGTGTGGTCCACCTAATTCTCAACATTTTTCAGATCGTTTTACACACTCGTCTGAGCCTAAACTTGATTGGCCACTTTCTTCTTCCGAACTGGAACTGTCCGATTCCTTCGTAATCATCCGGATCGCCCTGGTTGGCCGAGCCGCTGGTATCTTGCCCTGGTCTAGGTGTGGTTTCGACTGGTACCGGCTCGATCCTATCTCGACCTTGGGTTGTCGACTTTTGGCTCCTTGTAGCCTTCTCAGGGTTAGTTCCAATTCTTCCGCATTGCTTACACGGAGCAGGGTTAACTGATCAGCCAAGTCACGATTGTCCAAAGTGCCGATAAAGTGTTCGACATGTTCGCGTGTCGTGGATCCTTGATCGGTATTTTCGCGCGCAGACCAGCAACATTCAACCGGTGTAATTATTCAATCGGTGTTTCATCAGATTTCTTCATATGGTAGTAATGGTAGTACTGTTTCACAACAGACACCCCTGAGTTGCAATATCGCTTCTCGAATTCTTCACACAATTGAGACCACTTCAAACGTACTTCTCGGCTCAGCTGTTTTAGCCAGTTCTTGGCCGGGCCCTCCATCAGATCAGCGAAAATCAGACATCTTTCACCTTCCGGTGTCTTATCTCTCAAGAAGGCTGAATTAGTCCGACTCAACCAGGCTCTCGTCCGATCATCATCCATATCCTTTCCAGTGAAATCTTTTAATTCAGAGATCGCCGACATCCGGAATCGAGTGATTGTTCCAGAGTCACAATCAAATGCCTGCGCCGAGGCCATATTTTCCCTACGAGGCATCTCCATATCCTAATCATCCGGACCAAAGTGTTGACTGATCCCTCCATCTGTTTCCATATCCACATCACTACTTGGAGGTGATTTATGGAGTCGATCTTGATGACCGGCCTGGCATAT
>MIQA02010298.1:0-13970 GCA_001887855.2 Sclerospora graminicola | reverse complement strand
CGCCGCCGCGTGTCTCGACCATGATATCTTCTTGGTCGTAATGTAATGTTTGATTTGTAAACATTTTAATGTTTGACCAACCAAGGGCCAGCATAGATGGCAATATTGAAATTTTTAATGTCCAACCCACTTATGTGGGGGGGGGGGTGATGTAATGGGGCACCATTACATAAGTGATATTTAAGTTGAAATATCACAGTTCATTTTCAGTCTTGCGATCTGAATATGAATATTGGATTATACGTTATTATAATCTACAAGAAAATCTGATTCGGATGTAAATACCGAATTGAAGAGGGGATCTAACAGTAGGAGTACTATTAGATCAGTTTTATACTACATGTTTGTATGATTAGTTTAGATTTAATTATAGTTATTAACTCTAAACCACTCATAATGTATTCACTCTTAAATCTACCGTCTTGCAGCCACGCGTCTTGATTATATATTCTATTGAACCAACATAATAGTCCATACCAAAATTTAATCTTACTTAAACTATTGAGGAACAAGTTACATTTGTTCCTTACCAATTGCACGCTTCCTCACTTGCAATTTATAAAGTGTAAGCCTGTAACAGCTAGTCTGTTACATCCTGTGTAATCGGGTGCCATTACATACACCTGACCAATCGACATGTGCTTCAGCAACACACGGCACGTGGCCATAGTGTGGTTTGAGCGATCACAGTACGAGTATATGCGTCGACTGTCAGTGTTCGTATCCACAAGGGCTTGAGCACTTGCAACGAGAGCAGTTGATACCAGAGCACGTTCATTCTGGGTTTCAATACTTTCGGGTGTACCCCCGGGATATCGCGAATCTTTCTTGCGCGAGTTTCTTGGCCACATGGGACTCCAAGTTACTCTTAAGCTCTCGAAGAGGCAAGATTTCACGGTTTCCCCGCCAAATGCACATCTCACTCTCCCACGATGCAGGCATCGCGTTAAGGAACACAGAGAAGACATTATCGTCAAAAGTGTTGTTCAGTACGGTACTAAGGCCGTTCATGGCGTCTTCGTACTTGAGAATGAACTCTTTCATGTCATCACATTCCTGGTAACGAGCATTGTACAGGTAGTTCATGATATCGTATGGATCACCGTAAGTCTTGGTGCCCTTGTATCGATCGCATATGGCTTAAGAATATCATAAGCCTTGTCGAAACCCTTGTCAATTCTGATATGCTTATCGTCAAGCGTTTTCATCAAGAATGACTTGACTTGAGCATTCAATCGACGCGTCTGAGCAGCAGCAAGTATAATCTTGTTTCTCGTTTTGGCTTCAGCATTTGCCTTGGCTCGCGCCTTGGTCTTTGCTGCTTTAGCTCTTGCCTTGGCAAGCTTCCTGGCATTCAATGTTCCAAAGGATTCAACTTGAGCTGAAGCTGGGAGCACAGGATTTGCAGACTTTAAGAGATCGTCGTTTCCATCTTGAACTGTCGAATCCTCGACCGTGAGTCGGCGGACGTCGGTCGATGCAACAAAATCTTCTTCGTCGTCGTCAAGTTCTTGATCCGGTTCCACATTTTTGTCCCGCGAGTGTTTTTTTTCATAGTTGGAATCCGAATCAGGATCATCATCAGCGACTAAAACCATATCTTCGTCGTCATCGTCAACAACTGGGTTGAGTTCGTAGTTGGGGTCTTCAATAAATCTGAGCAAGTTCTTCCCGTTGAGGCATGCTTGGATGCGGGTCTTCCAGACGTCAAAGTTGTCGGACCGGGCCAGGCGATGAAAAATCGGATGAGGTGGAGCTTGGGCTCATAACCTGTTGAAGTGATAGCACGATGCGCGGAAAGGTAGAGAAGGTTGTGAAAGAACTTGCTTGGAAGCAGGCAAAACGTATTATATTTACTTTTTATCAGGGACACTAAGCATAACGTATGTAGACATTCACGTAGAGTTCCTATACCTCAGTAGAAACATTAACAAAGTGTAGCGGATTAGGTGTGTTTATTCTTCAAAGAATACCAAGGGAAGGCTTCATTATTAGTTAGTAGAGGTAATTCTTATAAAGGGGAGATGTTATTCGCACCCCCTCTTTGGATCAGGGCTGGTAAAAACCTAGATTTTTTGAAACCGGAAAGTAGGTTTGAATAAAACCTGAATAAAACCTATATAAAACCTAGATTTTGCCCAAACGTTAGGGTAAGGCCTTACCTATATTATTATTTATGTTATAGATTGCCTACATAGCCTTTACCGAGCTACACCTACTAATGTGTCAGCAACGTTTGCCATACTGGTCACCACAAGTAGTTGTTTCTGAGCCATACAAGCACCAGACCATTGGGCAAATTCTAATTGACCGTCTTGGTGGACATACGATAGCTTCAAAGATAAAACTGACCTCTCTGCCAGAGAGGCCAGTTTCTGTATCGAGCTATGGAAGCAGACGAAATCCGTTGCTTGCTCCAAGTTGTTTTTAGTTAAAGAAGACTACAGTGTTGTTCTCGCTGACGCATGTATCTGTAAAAAACGCATAAGTAATAGGCTAAAGTAGCAAGAACTGAAATGCGTATGCACCAACGTAGCGTCATGTACGAACCACTCAATTTTCAACATGTTGCTCTTGTGATTTTAGGGCCGTAATGCCGAATTGCGGCAGCTATCTCCTGAATCTTATGCACTTAAGCAGCAACGGCTTTCACATCATATGTCGTGGAGGTTGAAGTATAAGTTGGTCTCATCCACGTAGTAGATACACGAAAAACAATGAAGATTGCAAGAGAAGCACTTCCCTCGTTGATTAAAAGGCAACCCGAGGACTTTGAGGACACACTTAGCACGAATGTCTCCGTATCCCCTTCTAAAACCCAATTTAAGTTATGAAGCAACAAACACAAAGAAGCTTAAGCCGTGGGAGCTAACGGCGAGCCGTCTGGATGTTGACACTGAAATGCATGGCAATCCAAACGACGAAGTGGAAGTATCAAGAGAGATTGGAGTGGATTAAGGATGTCTGCTCTGTCATTTAAGCTGCAAGCACACGATACGAGGTACCTGGATATGTTGAAATTTTGAAACTGTGATTAAAACCTACCTCTGGCAGGGCATCGAAATTTTAGGTTTTATTCCAAACCTGATTAAAACCTAATGCATTTAAACCTATGCTTGCCAGCCCTGATGCTTGCCAGCCCTGCTTTGGATATTCGCACCCCCTTGTACCATAAAAAAGGTGCAACGTACAGTTTGGAATATTATGGCTGAGTCAACTTCAGCTGCCAACTCGTCTAGTGACAACAAGAGCAGATCTACCGTACCAAACAACCAACTTCTACGAATCCTTATCAATATATGGTTGTGAACTGGATGGAACTTGATACGCGCGACGCCGTTTGATGAAGCATGTCAAGAATCGCGACTACCTTTACGTCGAAGTGACCGGCACAAAGATCCGTTCAAACAATCTTCGCTAGGTTACCGTCTTTTGCATTCCGTCGACTCTCATCAACTCACGCTTTGGATGGGCGTGCTCGCGCCAAGTTGTTGGTATGCTGTTTCTTCTGTTAAGAGAATGAGTCACCGGTCTCAGTCTGGGAATGATGAATTCCATTTCTTATGATGTTCGTTGATTGACTATACCTCGTTTAATTAAAATCCTGAGACCAAGACAAAATTTTTCCTGTCGGGCAAATGCACTATTTTTCGGTGGCACAAACCACACGACGAATCAGCTATAAAGATGCTACGAACTATTCACTTGGCATTGTCATTTATCATAAGAATTAGGCTATATGTATCTACATCAACTTTAGAAACGTTGACAGAGTGTACATGTATACCAGCTTTTTCAAAGTTGATGACGAAGTGATTTTGCTGCTGACGGTTGAACTCTTTGGTTTTTGTTACTACAGGTGTTTGCTTCAGCCAACAGCACGGCTCTTTGGGTGCTGTCATTATCCTCTGAAGACGAAGGCGAAGACTTTCTCGGCCACGAATTATCCGAATCGTCGTCCGATTCAGACTTGTCCTCCTCGCTACGCTTTTTTTCTGATTCATCACTGTCTTGAGTTTATTTATTCTTCAAAGAGTACCAAGGGTAATACTTCTTTATTAGTTAAGAGAGGTAATTCTTATAAAGGGTAAATGTAGGGTGATGTTATTCGTTCGCACCCCCTTGTACCATACATAGTACAGGGGGTGCGAATATCCAAGAGGATAGGGTTCGAATAACATCTCCCGTAAATGTACTAAGACAAGCCGTTTACTCTAACACTCACGCGCCAAGTTGTTGGTGTGCTGTCTCTTAATGAGTGGCCGGTCTCAGTCTGCATGCTGGGAATTCCATTCCTCATGGTGATTATACCTAGTTTAATTAAAAAGATGCTATCACCACGAAGAATGCGACATTATCGATAATTAAATAGTTGACCAAAGCTCTTGGTCAAAAGTTTGCTGCAGTGCAAGTGATAAAATCATGAGACGTGAATTATATCTGCTCAAGATGTAAAAATGCGTTTGAGACACCTTGGCAAGCTCGTGGGACATCACAGTACTTCGAAAAACGTGCAAATCGTGTTTTTAGTATGTTTGTCATCTGTAAAGTCGAGAAAGTACTGAATTTCATGACGTTAGACATTACGTTGACTCAGTGCAAAGTACCTTTTGTCTGATAACGCGGTTGTCGCATCCCTAGTCGAGCCAAGTCTTCTAGGCAAAATGCTTTTGAAGATCAGAAAACTTGATATTGGAACGAATGCCTGAGACCAAAACAAATAATTCGCTGTAGAACAACTGCCCTATTTTTCGGCGAAACCAATCACACGACGAATCAGCTATAAAGCTGTTTGTTGCCGTTTATGATATGGATTAGATTATATAGTATGTATCTCAAACATGTCGCCTGCAACTTTAAAATCTTTAACGGAGGGTACACACATGTACCACATGTACGGCTTCTTCTTCACGTCAAAGTCACTAGAACTGATTTTGCTGTTGACGGGGTTAAATACTCTTTGGCTATAGGCGTCTGCTTCAGGCAACAAGCACATTTCGTTGGCATGTTGTCCAAACGACACCTTCAGTACATTGTACCCATCTATATGGTACAATGGGGTGCGAATGAGGGAACATTTTGCTATACCGTATTACAAAACCAGTACAAGTAAGCAAATTTTATTAGTGTACTGAAATCATGTCTATTGGGTACATTCCCAACTGCACACAGTTAGCTCAGTAAAGTGACGTTCATTCGCCTAAGCTATCACCAGGCCTCTTAAAAGTAGGTAGAACTACCTATCTACCTAATTTAATTGAAAATAGGTATTCTGGCAAACCCAATAGGCAGGCGTCCAAAATTGTATGGGGATGCAAAAAGCAAATTTGGAACCAAGTAAGTACCATGTTGGAACCGCGAAGGACGGCATGGGTTTTTCATCTTTTGATCGGCACTCATAGAGAGTCCCATGCAGATATGCATGCTGAAGCTCGTGTTGTCAGTTATGTTCTCATTACCGGATTCTGATGGAAACGACGTGTTCAATGCAGCAGCACTTTATCCATCGGGAGGCTACCCGCGCGTCAGATAGGTGCATCGACCAGCAAATTTTGTGCTACAATCTGGTTTAAAGATGCGTCCGAAGTTTGTGGCAGTGATTCAGGATGACGGTACATTGTGGTGCAGGATGTGAGTAATATGGAGTGAAGATCACAGTGAACTACATGAGAAAATATATTAGAAATGATAGGGGCGTTTTTCTAATGATACAACAACTTTAGCCTGCCGACAATGCGAAGTAGATCTACATAATACATTTGACAGATAAAGCTACAATCCGCAAGCACATTGGCCCACTTGGGCTTGACAACTTTCACTTTTGTGTGCGTTTTTGGGTAAAAATAGTTTAAATTGTCTTGTCAAAATAGGCATTCTGAAATATTTGGATTAGGCGTTCAGTACTTTTTCTCGACACACTACCTACTTTTAAGAGACCTGGCTATCACACAATCACCAATCCATCATCCACATGGTCAACATTGTCCCATGCCCTGCGACATGGTTATGATTTACTTCGTACTAACATATAAAAACGAACATTTCCCCAGCTTTAATAAACAAATACCGGTAAAAGCAAAGATGAGGACACCACGACTTGTTTGATTGAAAATTTCTTCCATGAGGGGAGAGAGACTCAATTTCGGTCAAACTTTCGCTTCTTCCTATTCGATAATAATCTCCTCTATTTGTTTGTAGAATAAAATTTTTGTGAGGGCTAAGTCGCTCCAAATTAACCCAAGTAGAGCCTCTACATGTGGTACATGTTGCTTATTTTGCTGAATATCCAACAACCTAGGCTAAATCTACATAATCAGAAAAAGATACCGTGCCAATATTGACATAAAAGTCTTACTAAAAATCTTGCGAGCTGATCGATTTTTGAGAAGAAAAATTATTTGATCGTTCGAAAGACTACATGCTGGTTTGTGTACATCATTTCCGCTTCTGAGCTTCTCACGGATCACCATTTAAAGTAAAAGCACGAAAGTGACTTAATGTGCGCTTGTTGTGTCCATCGACGCTGAAGAAATAATGGTTTAAATCTTTCCTGACTTTCCTGTGCATAAAAGGTTTGAAGAAGACAGATAAAAAAAGAGCGCTGCATTAACAACTTTCAAACGCGCGGTATAATAATACCGGTATTAATACCTATAATCTCTTCTATAATACTAGTAATAGGAGAGGTATCACTATCTGGGAATCCCGTCATTCCTACGACATCTATGTATACCAGTACAGTAGTGGGTGTAGGTTGTCGAATGGTCGGCTTCCGACGCTTATTCCTATCAAGAAGTCCTTCTTTTCTTTGCCAAATACCTAAAACCCGTCCCAGCCACAGATCTTGTAAATATGCGATGATGGTAATACTTAGCAGCTGTTCCATCGATCCAAAAAACTGGCAGCTGCGAGGGTGCTCCATTTTGACGTCGCATTCCGAGATTTGCGGGCGCTTCGTCGAACCGAACGACCTGTTGGCATGGAGCCTGTTCGGCTCGAGCGACAGCACCAAGTGTTTGCCAACCATCGCATAGACACGTCACAGACGCCAGAAGATGAAGTAGAAACACCGTATGCTGCCATCAACCTGGCCGAAAGCAGCGACTTTCCGCGTCTTTTAGTGGCGTTAGCTCTGCGTCCAGAACTTGCCAAGGCGACGGACGCGTTTGGAATGACGGCGCTCCACTGGGTCTGTAGCAACGCGACGGTCGCGCCTCGCGTGGTATTGACCGTAGCCCGTGCACACCCTGAAGCGGCGGCTCAGCGCAATTTGGCGGGACAGATCCCACTGCACTTGGCAGTACGTACGAAACTCGTGCTCGAAGCGATTCAAGCGCTTCTTCACGTGTATCCACTGGCGATTGGAATGCGCACTCCCGACGGCAAGACAGCGCTTCAATTGGCCAAACAGCAACCCGAACCGTCCACTGCATTGCTGACGTTATTGCAAATGCTGGAGAATCAGGTAGAAAACCAAGCGCCATTGTGTTCCAAGCAAGAGGAGGAAGAAGAGCAGGAACAAGTGCAGAGTAAAGAGGAAACTGCCGCGTCCCAATCCTGTCATCAGGAGGCGGCATTGAAGATAGCAGAGATCCCACCGCCAAGATGGGCATTAGCTTCCACTTGCACCTTGTGTGCCGTCAAGTTTGGCTACTTTCGAAAGCGCCATCATTGTCGCAGCTGTGGGGCTTCTGTCTGTGGTCGCCACTCGCGCCATCGAGTCCCGTTGCATCATTTGGGACTTTTTCATCCTCAACGCGTCTGTGAAGGCTGTTTTGATACTCTACAAAAGCAACTGAATATACGAGCTTTTGAACGCGTGACGCGAGCGTATCCATATATTAACAACGACCATAACTTAACCAGCCTTTGTGCTGCTAGCCACTCCATGAACGTGCCCTCACAGCACCGGCGACGCAGCAACTCGGTGCCTAGTGAGCCAATACCTTGCCAAGGATTAAGTGAATCATGTCATGAGTATACGTATAAGCATGAAGCCAGTGGCAGTGGCATGGCAGCATCGGAAAAAGCCGAATCCTTGCAGCCAACCATGGGTTCGATGTTTCTATCGGTTGCACCATTAAAACAGACGGTTCTCGAGCGTCAACGTCTCTTTCGGGAACAGCCCGAACAGTCCAAGGAATCGGAACGAATCAGTCGAAAAAGCAAAGGTCGAAGCTGGTGGCCCCATCATTCCTTGGCATTCGACAAGACGTTGCACGTCCAGCGACTGTCGGACGTTGACTTGAGCGGCTCGAGCGACGAGGACGAGCTAAAAGAACGCATGCAAGAGCTCCTGGGAGCCCACTGTGAGCTTGGCGATACCGTACGATGTAGTGACGAAGAAGAAGCGTGGACGGAATATGAAAAGCTCGAGCTGACTGACACGATCAGTGAAAGTGGATTTTTTGGTCCTCTGGATGACGAAGAGGACGACAATGACGACCAGGAAGTCACGATGGCCTTTTTTAGAAAAAGGAGCCCTAGCCCCGAGCGTTTTGAAGTCGCAGCTACGCACCACAAAGTCGGGGACACGTTGCTAGGGGAAGGGAATTTTATCGGCGCGGTCGTGGAATTCCGACGGTGCGTGGAACTAGATGACGAAAATGCCAGTGCATGGCTTCAACTAGCCAAAGCGCTGGATGGAATGGGCACCAAGAGCGAAGCTGCTGAAGAAGCAGTACGTCGTGCTTTGGAGTTGGAACCCGCGTCGTTTGGGGCCTTCTCACTCTTAGGGAAATTGTTGCACTTGCGCGGAGACCACGATGATGCGATTCTGGTTTTTCGACAAGCTTTGAAGCTTCAATGCCCGTCAAGTCATTCTTCTCGTCATAAGGCAACACTTGAAGATGAGCCACTGAGTGGGACAGCGTAGACGAAGGAGCAGAAAATGCTTTCACAACGTATTATTTCGCAGGATTCTTGAAGTAACGTAAAAAAAAGTTTATTCCGACATCGGAAAGTTGCTTGTCCTAGCCAATCATGTCCCGGAAATAGGTAGTGTGATGGATCTCATTGGCTGATTAAAATTTTGCAGCAGTTTCTTGCCGGGTGGTGTATTATACTCAAGATTTGTATACTGCTGCTGTGAAGGAGCCATTATGGATAAACTCAATACAGTGCAAAATGGCCTTTGAATACACTTCTTACGTGGAAGAAATGATGAATGACGCAAAGTGACGGAGCCTTATCTCGGTTGAAGCTCATCATAGACCAATCTTCAGTTACAAAAAAAGGACTGGCAATTAATTGATGCAAGGTGTTTCATGCATAAATTTTGTTGAAACGATATATGAACTAGTAGGGGTACCCGTGGTTTCAAGGTGGCTGTGTGTGTACTCAAACCGAATTCCTGTATTATGACTTTGACGTCCACTTAGACAGAGAACATTATAAGAGTCCAAGAAGAAGAGAGCAAACAGAAAGGATTGTTTGTGGGACTAAGAGCAGCATTGTATGTTTCTATTGAAAGGGAATGATCGTTGGGGATGGCGGGTGATGTTAGGTCTGTAATCACTTTCTTGCGCTCTCATTGGTACCGAAGAGGGCTACGCTTTTAATTGTATAGTTTCTCTGTCCAAAAATATGAGGCCGTTTTTTCCTAAAATTCATTTTTAAGCAGAGAGGGGTTATCTGAGGCTAGCTGATTGGACGTTATGAATTTTTAGTCCATGCTGATTGGAGGAGTTTTTGTTTTATTCAAAACGGCTCAGCGGTTTTCGAGATATGGCCTTTAAAGTCGGACACTCCATGGGGTCTGAGCTCTCAAAATTACGCAGACGGATCCGAGACACCGCAAGCACTGCAAAAACTTGGCAGTGGCCTAGAGCAAGAAGGTACTCGCTTAAATGTTCTAAAAATGCGTAGTATTTCTGCTGTCTAAGGGTGAGACCAAGGATCTTACTCTAATATTTGACTTTCTCAGATCTAGATACGTCGTTTATGGGCACGAGCCCACGGCAAGGTACAATTAACGATTGCGCGAGCGGTCGTCGTGGTCGCAGTGACCAAAAATAACGCGTTGATGCGGAATCCGTCACGCCGCTCGCGCAAACCATCACACTTTTTTGCCTTTTTAATTGAACCAAAAATCGGACCTTAGCGGAATATCTTTGAATTTATATATGAAACCAATTCGGCTTTATATTCCTGGACACGCTTAACTGTAGGCACTGCCTTATATTTCTGGAAAGAGGAAGTAGATTATTAGTGAAACTGACATGTGGATCAGATAGGGCTTGGTTTAATCTTACGGTATTGTATCTTTTACATGCGCTCAAATCGAGTTTCTACCAATCATACGGGGTTTTTACTTTGAAGTCCAAAAGTCAGCAATGAACTGCTGTAGATGTACTGCGATTAGTTTGGACCATTTTTCTATCAGAAGTGGTGAGTAAATATTCGTCACTCTCCCCCGTGTAATCTATTCTATTCTATTTTGGAAATGTATCCGATTGATGATTAGTCAATCTAAAATAGCAATAACGCAACCTCGTGTGCTATTCTACTAGTATCAGACGATGGATCGCCATGGTAGAGCTAAATTATATACCCATCGAGTACACCCTTTGTTCTTGCCATAGAAATATTGTAGCTTAAAGAAGTGATTGCAACCTTAAATCCTTTCAATTCATTAAAAAACACCCTAGTTCAGTAATAGGACACGTAACATTCTCATAAATGTTCTAGATTTTTGTAGGTCAGCCTTTCTTGCGAACTACCTCCATGAAAATGTTTATAGGCTTGTTTTTAGCATCCTCAAACCGTCAATCTTGCATTTTTCCTGCTGTTCATATCACCAGCCCACACTTGAATGTTTTATGAGCTATTACTGTGAAGCGCGATGTCTTTTCCTCTAATGCTGATCGCTTATGCCCCCGTTACCGAATGCCAGTATTCATTTGCTGTTTATATATTTTCTGGGCTCCTTGTGTTTGTTGACTTAACTTGAAAATTAGCTGAGTAGAATCGAATTTACTGAGACAGGTCACGAGAGACGGTCCGGTAAATCACGTCTATGGGCAAGCTTCACGAATACGGGAAAGGGATGAAGAATCTAGGAGGGAGTACAGAGGGAGGAAGAACCCCCAGCTGAGGGGAGGAATAATAGGATAGGCAGAAAACACAAGCTCTCCAAAGGTGGAGATAGATGAGAGTATTCTCGTGCCGCACCCTGAGCTAAATCCATATAAGCTGATGATTTTATAGAACCGGACCCTATACAGGGTGGTTTAAGTCAAAGCGCGGTGCTGTAAGGGTCTCGTTCATTACACTATTGGACCCCGACTCTATCCGATTTTGGACTCTCGTCCACGGGGAGACTTGAATCCACAATCTCCCGGTCCCGGGGTGAGGGTCTTAAACACTACACCAACCGAGGTCGGTAATCCATATAATTTGAGGAGAGGGATCGTGATGTGCTTACACCACGCATATATTACAGTCAGATTGGTGCTTTACGATAACCAATTCAAAGAGATCTTCAAATCTCTCTTGTTCTTTCACGGTCAGGTTGGGCATCGTTGCAAGCAGAGCCAGATACCACACTTTCACTTTGATGGGTAGATGACAAGGAAAAAGCATTGCATCAAATTTGACCAAGTTTGTAGCCTCAGGTTCGGTTGAGCTTCTTCCCGTAACACCAGTGCTAACAGCTCAACCAGCTTCTCTGGTGCGGTTGTGGGCGTGCTTTCCATTTTTTGTTTTTTCTAGTATAGCTGGGGCGGAGACATCCTAAGTTTCCGGTCCGTTTCCTACTACATCATTCGCACTTTCACCTGCCGCAGGGCGGGTGGCGAAGAAGTGTTCTTCTGTCAACGGAGAGCCATCGGACTCCGAAGAAGAGGGTGAGGACGTCACCGTCCCCCGCAATGAATCTAGCGAGCGTAAGCTCGCTAGAATTGCTTCGCTGCCAAGTGATGGAGAGGTTGATTCTGACGATGTCGATTACGACAGCAACAATTCCATCATACGGTGGCATGAGGAGCGTTGAGCTTCTCCTGGTCCTCGTCACTCGCCTGGACGTGACGACGACGGCTTGGAGGTGGCAGGTGGTGCTCCACGCCAAGAAACAACGTGCAGAAGCGGCTTACGATGCTTCTGATTCATCATGTCGTACGGAACCTCATGTTCCGTACAAAGTCGGGTTTTGGACCCCGGCATGAACGCTAGTGCCCGAGCGTGGTGGACACACCAAGCGCGATTGTCAATACCCGTTGTTTGACATCAACGCGCTTGATGATTGCGAAGACCTTCGCAATCATAACTTTGATCGAAGTACCGACGGTACTTTATCGACCTTTTCTATCAGCTCGTTATTATACGAACCGGAAAGGGCCGCGTAAGAACAGGGACGAATAAGGACGCCCTGACCCAAGTTGGAATGCCTTTGTTGAAAATTACAACAAAGGTCCCGACGATTACGTGAACAAAGCTCACGTAAATCGCGAGCGCTCTTAAAGCACTCACGCTCAGGAAAATGGAGTTTATCCATTTCACCTGCATCAAAGAAGGGCTCTCTTGCAGAGTTCCTTCTCACTTGGCTTGCCCTTGTTGTCCCAAGAGAGCTTTTGTCTTACCGAAAAGGAGCTATGAGGGTACCGAGGTTACTCGGTACCCGCTAGTGTGGTGAAGCCGATTTCCAAATCCATGACCGAAGTCTTGGGTGGAATCCGGATACCCACTGGCCCGGACGACCAACTATCGGAGGGGTACTCCGTTGATCCTGATCAGCATCAGAATCAGATGAATCACCATTATGGTGACTGATCTGATCCTCCCGGTCATCTGGGCGGTCTTCATGCGCGTCAGGATCTATGTTTATCTTCATCTCACCTTGTGTACCCGTTGATCGGGGGTGGTTACACTCACTTAGGTGGACTCGGTGACGAAAACGATGATCTTGATTAGGTCGGAGGGGATGACCTTTTTGAGACAGGGGGTGTCCTCGGGTGGAAATCTTTACCGGAGAACGGGTTGGGGTTGATACTTAATCAGTATCTAGGCACTGATCAGGAAAGTTCGTCTGATCAGGCCAGCCAATGAGAGAGAGATATAACGAAACCAAGAAAACGCGATCAATCCACGATCTTCCACAGTAATCCACAAACGTTATCTCCACAAAACATTTTCCAATATTATTGACGTGTTCCAAACACGTGTGCGTTGAGGGTGAGGTTCGATCACCTAAAACAAACCCGTCGGTGGCCGTCCGGTAAGCCAAAATGCGTCTAAGCGCGTCTTAAAAACGGGAATTAGTTGAGCAAGAGGGGACTAATCAACCCTGTGCTCCCAATGACCGCAACACGTGGCGGAGCGACTCTTTGCTTTAGGGGGAAAATCAAAACCTCGTGAGGGTGTTTAACCCAAGTAAATCCCGTCGTGGGACTTCCGTCGAGCCAAAGTGCGACTATGCGCGTCTCGTCCGGGAACAAATGAACGGGGGGAGCCTTGTTAGCCCCCCGTTCCCAAAAGTAGCGCCAAGTGGCGCAACGACTTCTTTTCTTGGAGGGAAAACAGAACCTGATATTAATATTATAAACCTAAAAAATCCAGTACCAAATGTAACCTACACCAACCTATGTGGCTTACCTGACACTTCTACCTTGAACTTCTTGCCAACTGATTTATTCCAGCATCTTCGTAGAACGTTCTTCGTTGATCTTCAACCTGATTCGTACCCTTTTCTGACTGATCTTCGACTGATCCCGATCCGGTCCTCGACTGATCATGGTCAAACTCTATGCCGATCTTCACCATCCCGATCGTGATCAGCACCGCGATCAGCCGAGTGATCAGGTAGTGATCAGGGCGATCAGCCCCCGATCACTTCGCAAACTCTCTTGGTTACCATCACACTGACTTCGCGTGTTCCCTCGGCCATATCATCGACCTTTATACCCTGTCGGGGCAACCATATAACACCGATCTCGGCTGATCAGGCCTGATCAGGCCTTGCCACGTCATCTTCG
>MIQA02010296.1:0-11191 GCA_001887855.2 Sclerospora graminicola | reverse complement strand
ACGGTGTGGTCGCTTGATGGATGAGTTGATGGTCCCGCCCAAGGCTTTCGAGCGCGTTGGGTGTCAGCTTAAAGACTACAAAGTACCTAGTTAGACAACCTTTCATCAGTCGTTAAAGTGCAAGGCTTTTCATCTTTCCGGGGCGGTTCAGTAGCACCAACTCAACTTCATGCGGCTATCTGGGGAGACGGTGGGACAGCTGATACCCTCTCGGAAGTGACAGTGCATCGTCATGCCTACGTCGATGACGATGGCACCTCGAACCTCATGTTTGCTCTACATACGACGACCCAGGAAGCGGCCGACACGCCGTTTCCACTCACACCGGCCATGGTCATTCCTTGTGCGACGTATCATTTGGTCAGCCACTCACACTTTTGTAGTCCGAACCGGGTGCTCTGGCATCGGCGTGGCTTACCCAATATACCTCGGAAGTGTGTGAAAGGTGACACAACGTGGCTTGTTGTGCCGTTATGTATCGTCACGATTTTGACCTTTGATCTTCAGGCCGCGACCGTGTATCGGTAGAACATCGACGTTGCGAAATGAAGCACGGAATAAAGTGGATTTGTTTGTGCGGGAAATCAACATTTATTCCTTAATGGAGCAGTTGACGCCTTTCTTGTCCGGAAACACAACAATAAACGCTATTGGGGAAACTCGTGCACTGCCACAAGTAGCCAAGACCATCGCTCGTCGTCGTCCAGTCTCGACAGTGTTGATAGCTCTCGACCATTTTCCATCTCGAGATCTCGACATTCCTGTCACGACGATACCGAGACTTTTGCCCGTGACAAAGGGGGTCAAAATATGGCAGCGTTTGAGCCTTTTGACGCCTCAATTGGGTTGTCAGCGTCTGCATTCGATGCATTGGCATCTGACGCACGAAAGAGTCACACCCTCCCTCCCTCTCTGCAGAACGAGACCATCAGGTCTTTTTTGCATGAACGCACCGTCCTATTGGATGAATGTACCTCGCGAAAGACTGAGCTAGCGGCTCACCTGTTTGAATTGCACCGCATGATCCGGGTTTACGTCTTCCACTTGGTGAGCTCCAACTCTTACGTTCGCTGTCGCAGGGTACCTCGGGCGAGGTTTGGCTCGCACTTCATCGTAACACAAAAGTTGCCATCAAACAACTGGTGCCGGAAAAGCGCCATGTCATTACGGAAATGGAGCTGTTTCTGGCCGAGATTTACCTCCTGGCACCTCAAGCATCCTCACATCGTGACGCCGACGGGGGTTGCTTGGAATACGCTCGAGCATGGGGGGTCTAGGTGTTTCAGGATTGTCGATATCTAGAAAATTAAAATTGTCAGTTTCTGATCCGACGATTACTATATTATTTTTTGTCTAATGGTAAACATGTACCTCAAAATGAAGACATCAAATGAAGACTGGCACTGTTGTACACTGCGGCTCATAATTCGTGAAACAAAAGTAAAATTGAGATTTCTCGGCCGCTATTAGGCCGATTTAGCTGCTGTTTATATATGTTGTAGAGAAAGTAGAGAGAAAGACGAGGTATGTGTAATTAATCGCGATTTCGAGACCGTTCGACGCGCTTACATACAAGGGCCTGTTTGGGCTCCGGCTCATAAATGATGAAACAAAAACCATACATTTTTTAAGTCAAATAATGAATGTATTATTTTTTAGAGTGATGGTCACTATTTATTGACTGAATTTTAGTATTCAATTCGCCGTGGTCTCTTGACCCCCGAAGAACGCGGGCGCATTCGCGGCCCTATGTGAGCCCGGTATGTCTAGTTCGCTGTGAGTCTGAAAAGAGTCGCACACAGACATGTTCTTTGCATTTTTGTCTTCTTGGAGAACTTTAAAGAACGAGTATTGAAACACATCTTTATTCGTCTTAAGTTTTCTGGCTTGCTTCTAATTTATCTTTACGCTCGCGCACAGTGACCTGCTTTATGCCCTGCCGTCTTGAAACAATTCTCATAATTCGTTTCTTAGGTAGTCGGCTTTACATTTACCGGCACATTGTGCTTTACATAGGCCGGCCTCAGTAAGGCCAGCCTCACATAGGGCCGCGAATGCGCCCGCGTTCTTCGGGGGTCAAGTGACCACGGCGAATTGAATACTAAAATTCAGTCAATAAATAGTGACCATCACTCTAAAAAATAATACATTCATTATTTGACTTAAAAATTGTATGGTTTTTGTTTCATCATTTATGAGCCGGAGCCCAAACAGGCCCTTGTATGTAAGCGCGTCGAACGGTCTCGAAATCGCGATTAATTACACATACCTCGTCTTTCTCTCTACTTTCTCTACAACATATCTAAACAGTAGCTAAATCGGCCTTGTAGCAGCCGAGAAATCTCAATTTTACTTTTGTTTCACGAATTATGAGCCGCAGTGTATTCATTGAATGAGGGCTGTTCACGGATCAATAAAGCGTCGATGTAAGGCATTTTTTATTGATAATATACGTATACTACAGTGTAGTATTTAGTCCTGCACGATGTTGTCTTCCATGAATTGACTTCAAGAACTTTAACGTGTTAAGGACCGTCCTGTTTTATTATTACGCTCGATATTGTTTCGTGTTCGTGATTTCAAACCAAAAAACGCGCCAATTCAAAGCTTCTTCACGTCATTATTAGATTTTCCCGCTACGCGCCAAGCCGAAGACACAGAAATGACAGTGCGAAACCTCGTCAAAATGTTTGAGAACATGGCCACTTCGACTCCTGTAGCTTCCATAAAATCAAGAGAGTATCCGGAACTCATCAATGTTAAAGATCTCGTAACCCACTACGACAGAATGGCAGTAGCCAAGAAAGCCAATGTGATCGTCGCAACCGAAGAAAATGTGCGTCTCGTACGGGATCAATTAGAATCACATAAGCATAATCCGCAGACAAAAAAGCAGTCGTTAGCCAAGGCCACCGCCCACGTTACCAGCAAGATCCCAAAGCCCAAATCATGCGATCTTCACTCGGGTGCCTACTTAGCGCAGAATAACCCCATGAAAGGCGCGTCTCCAAATATCAAGTATTCTCCAGCTTTAACTGACGTGATCCAGTTGCCGCTTCACATGTCCCCGCCAACTCCTGTCTCGGTGAGAGCTCGCATTCCTGGCGCGAGCTATGCGCCATTTGTGGCAAGAATTGAGAAGTCAGAGTCTCGGCTTCTAGATTTTGAAAAAGACAAGCGATGGATTCAGCATGTGAGACTTACCAAGCGTCGGGTCGAGGCGCTCAAGAGACGAAACCAGAGAAACCTTGTTATGGACGTGCACCGCATTCCTCGAAGAAAAAGAAGTCTGAGCGAATGTAGCAGCGCATCTACCACGTCTTTGTCGTCTATTGATTCAACCGTCGGCAACTGTCAGTAATTAATTATCTACCGTAGTAAGTTATTAGTATCGAAGCGAAAGCGGATGTCTAAGCGATAAGTCAATTCAATCAATACATTTTCCAGTTATCAATTCAAATTTTATTCATCATCTTCAGCAATTCTACTACAGCTTGAACTTTTGCTTTTCGCACCAAACCCAAAGCTTGTTCGCATCTTCTAGAGAGTGACACCAGCCTCAAGTGCAGGCATGGTACGCAGAATTCCATTTAGACCATAGTATTTCGCCCCTTGATTCCCCTTGATCGTTGCAGCATACAGAATGGAAGGTCCACCTACTTGCCATGTCATGAACGACTGCCCCAAACCAACCACACAAGAATCTCGGGCTGTCAAGTCGGGTACGTACTTCGGTAATATATGTCGCTGAACATATGTCGCAGTGCATCAGGCAGCTACTGCTACCGTCAAGGGCGCATGAATTTGCATACCGTTCCCTGAATAAATGTATGAAGCGGCCGAAATGATGCATTTCAACAACGGCGTAAATAAATGAATCGTAGATGTCGCATACATCCTTAGGATTTGACACGCTGTATTTATTCCCTTTCCAGAAGCCAAGTGGCAACCAAAATGCCCGGAGGTCGTCCTCGTGAGCTCCCCTCCACTCTCCCCCGGCTCGACCCCTCAGTCGCAGTTGACCCAGCACTTCAAGGAGTCCAGCTCCAATCCCGCGCTGCAATTCTAGCAGAAACGAGGCGCCTTCGACGCTTGGAAAAGCAAACCGCTACTGCACGCCGACTTGCGCGCCTACGAGGTCGCCGCCAGATAGAAGAACTCGCTCGTGCCTCCTTACATGCACGTCTCTCGGCCGAGAAGACTCGACAGCGATATGTTCGAATGGCCGCTAAGCAGGAAGCTGAAGCACAGCGTCTGGATCAGCTCCGTCTTCGCGTTGAAGCCGGCGAGGAATTGGAAATAACCGATGCGGACGCTCGGAAACTTCGTCGTGTTGCTGGGTTTGGAGCAAAGAAACCCCGGCTAAGCGATGCTGACCACGGGGTGATCTTAGAGCTAGGCGGCTCTGAAACTCAGCGCGAGATAGCTGAACGGCTGGGAACTACGCAGGCAACCGTGAGTAGACATCTTCACCGAGATGGGTCTAACAATCAGGCTGAGCGGCGTGGACGGAAGCGCGTTCTAACGTGCGAGATGATCTTCGCTGCCGCTAGATTTCAGTTTCTTTGTAATACTACATCGCTTGCAAATACTGCGGCGTTTATCCGACTAGCATTCGGCGTGAAGGTAGCCAAAAAGACTGTGAGCAAGTACTTGAAGGAAGTTGCAGGATTTTGGCTGAGCGACTTCCGCCGTTTTCCTAGAGAACGCAACTCGGACAGAGCAATCGAGCAGCATTTTACATACACGTCGACGATGCCGACAAAGTACGGCCAAAACACACTATACGAGGCTATTTACTACGACGAGATGAAGCTTACGCGGTAAAAAGGCATGGTCGATTGTGGGGTGGGTACCTACTGTACCAGATGAGTTCTACACCGATCACCCCGACCACATATCTCTACTGCTCGCAGCCTCACCTTCGTTCGGTGTCCTGCATTTTGAGATTATCGAAGGCGGCATTACAGCCGAGGTTATTTTGGACTTTATGAAGCAGATGATGACACATTACATGACCCAAGTCTTGGCTTTGAGACGGCAAAACCGCGCATTCGTCCTGGATAACGCGAGCATGCACCACCGTTCGATTATCACCACATATTTTGAAGGAGATGCTGTCTCGCAATTTATATCCGTAGAGTTTCTACCAATTTACTCGCCGTTTCTGAACCCCCTGGAAGAGGTTAATGCTCTTTTCAAGTCTAGACTGTGGAACGATCGCTCATCGGCAAATATTACCGACGAAAGTCGTGCAATGCTTAAGAAAAAGCTTGCGGAAATTACTGTGCGGATAACGAAGCACGACATTCGCCAGTTCTATTTTCATGTAGAACATTTTATTCGCTATGCGCTGGAAAAGACACCTGTATTCACACAGCAGCTGTATGAAAACAGTCACAACGGGGATGAAATGGGATTATGCCCACTTCTACCAGACACCGTGGAGAATCTTCTCGCTAGCTTCTTGCCACATACCTATGAAGAATTTACCCCGGAAATGAATCGTGATATCGAGTGCGAATTTGGGGTGCAGCGGCTAACTATGTTGACAATTCAAACGATTCTGAGCACGCAAAGAGATGCCGAGGATACAGGTGCCCACCAACAAACTCTCGCAGCTGAAGAAGGAAGTTTGCAGATCAGTCTATGATGTTGTCAGCAACCATACAACCAAGACACAGCAGCTGAAGATACACGCCTTGGGCGAAGACTTTCGCCAGAGTTTCCAACTGATGCTGTTGGGGTGAACGAGTTGTAGGACTGGTCACTGAAATCGTACGTAGACTGCGCGTGCTAAAACTTTTTCCCAGAAGATCATGACCCTCCGGCACCGGACATTTGAAGAATTCGAGAACGACGGACGATGTTGCAACGTTGAAAGAAATATGCCAAGACTCAAGTAATGCTGCGTCTGTTCTTGACCAAACTACACTGTGAACAACAGATGGCTATCCTGCATGTATGCTCTCCGACACCATTTGCCTAGTGACAATTTTCGTATCATCATTGAATACAACAATTGAGAGCTTTTTTTGCGATGCACCATGATCTCAATCCAAAGTACTGCCATCAAGTATCAACGTGCTTTCGATGAGAAGCAATTGACTAGTGATGCTGCTCTTCAAAAAGTCCGAGGGCAGGAGAAATCGGAGCTGGAGCTTCTTTACTGTCCGAGTTCACAGACAGCAAAGACCTTGCGTCGCTCAAGCAACCATCGGAAATGAATCGCATGTACAGCGACTCGAGATGCATCCATAAAATGGACTTGATGACGCGTCCGCGTCGATTCAGTGACGGAGACGCAGACCCATTCTTCAATGGTAACAAGAATGACTCACCAAACAGAAAGATCGGTGGCGGTGATTGTCATGACGATTTTACTGATAGTGAAGTAGACGGGGATCTTGCGGTATTGAGGCAGCACATACCTCGCTCTCTGCCTCTCAACATTCTGTCGCTCACGGATAAATATGATGTCCCCCCACCGGTTGGTTGCTTACCTCCTCGACGTACACGGTTTAAAAAGTTGAGAAAATCGTCTGGCACGTCTTCCGCTAGCACAGAAAGCGAAGAATTGTCTCCTGTTCGTTCATTTATTTCCCCAAGCTGTGAGCGCGCAAAGCTTGGCGAATCGGCGGATTGCTCCGAGTTAACGGACGGCTTCATCTCAATAGGTAAAGGAATTTTCAGAAAAATTGGTTCTCGATCATCACTTCATGAACGTCTGGTTCACAAGGACAAATCAAAGCCCAAGTCTCCTGCCAAGCTGAAGCTTCAGCGCTCCATCAGTGAGGGGAATTTGGACGATGATATTAACGACGAGTACACCCAGGCAGTACCTCGAATCCCTGCAAATCCGTTTGTCGCAAGGCGATTGAACGATGGTGATGAGCTCCGTATCATGGCAATTCACCGAACAGGGAGACGTGCCTCCCCCCCCCCTCAAGTCATTAAAAATGACGATCATGGTGATAGCGAGGACGAGATAAACCTCCCAAAACCATATTTTATTCATGAGAAGGCTGTCACGGAGCAGTATGAATTGGTTAGAGAAGATCAGCTGGGCGATGGCTCATACGCTGTGGTTAAGCCTGCTATTCGTCGCGTCAACGGGAAGAAAGTTGCAATTAAACAAATACACAAGCGCTACTTGCGCGATGAAGCGGCCAAGAATGCAGTAAGCCGAGAAATCGAGATTCATCTGCGGTTGCGCCACAAACATATCGTTCGGCTGTATGAAGTCTATGAAACACCCGATTTTCTTTATCTGGTCATGGCAAAAGCAACTAGAGGTAATCTGTAATCGTTGATGCAGAGAAAGCGTATGCTCCCTGAGGCACTTGCTGGAAAGCTCTCACAGCAAATTTCCCGTGCTGTACAATTCCTGCACGATATGGGCGTGCTACACTGCGATATGAAACCTGACAATATTTTACTGAACGATGCCAGGACAGCAAACCAAGACAACGGGGAGAACTCCCCTATCATGCGTCGAGCAAGCCCTCTTAAGTCTAAGTCTAGTCAAGACCCTCATGCCGACGTCAAGATCAACGACTATAACGTCGAGTTATGCGATTTTGGCATGTCGGTAAAAGTACCTGACGTTCGCTTCTTTAAGTTAACAGGTGATGTCCACAAGGTCCCGTTCACCAGAGTTACGGGCACTTTAGGCTGCATTGCTCCTGAGATGCTGCAACAGCAGCCGTATGGAAAACCGGTGGACATGTGGTCCGTGGGAATTGTAATGCTCACCGGATACCAGCCATTCTACCCGCCGCATGCGTGCATCGAGGAAGATGCTGATTTCTCAAATCGGGTGTGGAAGACAATCAATGCTGATGCAAAGGATCTGGCTCAGCGTCTATTGGAGCGTGATCCAGCCAAGCGACTGACTGCTGCTGAGGCATTAGCAAACTTGGTTCGAGTCAGCCATGTTTGCGATTTAGATGTGCTACTTCACTCACCAGAATGCCACTGAGACGAAAAGTATCTCGTCGCTGACATCGAAACTCAAGGCTCCACACACCAGTAAATATCAAAGCGATGATGGTAAAAATAGTAGCACTGCCATTGACCTTAAAGTGTATCAAGGGTATGAACTAGTTGTCCAAGAAAAGAATCTTGTTACCGTATGATGAACATGTTCAATTCCGAATTTATTTAGTTGTCCAACACTCGATTCGGTCTATGTCCTTTTTTTGCTCAAGATCCCTAAACGATACATTTGGACGGCTAGAATGAATGCATCATTTCGGCCGCTTCATACATTTATTCAGGGAACGGTATGCAAATTCATGCGCCCTTGACGGTACTAATTATCAGCCTGTAACGTCGCTGTAGCTCAAAGATAAACAGCAATCTTTGATGTACAGTAGTCGCGGAGACTGCCATCGGTACGTTCGTGCGTCGAAAAGTCTAGATACCTCCAGGAAACATAGTACTCGCATAAACCGTGCGAGCTTGATCCTTCGATCGACGAAGTAAATCAAGTATAAGACTTGTTGAATAGAAGTCTGTGGCCCCAATGATTGTACTTCCAGCCCATCCGGTGTACGACAGTGAGGGGGTAAATATTTGCACCACTTTCGAATTCTGGTTTGTAAACCTTTCGTTACTAACGAAGCCAGCGATAGATCAGCCGTCACAGGTATGCTCTTCAGCATGAGAGAGACGAGCAAGCTCTACGACCGTGAACAGTCCCGTGTTCTCTTCATCCCCGCTTGCAAATACTTCATTAAGATATTGGGTGATGCAGTCTGGGTCACTGCGTTTGAAATGCCACGGACATGGAATCCTTAACCAGAGAAATCATCCACATCGAAGTGAAGTCCGAATATTTCGCGATATTGGCATCATTTTCTGCTTTAACTCCTTCAGACAAAGGCATATTTATTTCCAGACGTGTGAATGAATAGCCAAGATCGGCATCTCAAAGACCATCCATAAATGTAGGTCGACTTATTTCACCCGCCTCGTCTATGGAGTGACTTGCCTGGTATTTTACAGCGAGCTTTCTTATGGGATGCTTGCTGGCTATGTCCTTACACGTACGCACTCGTTGTTTAGAGTGTACGCACGGTGTGGTCGCTTGATGGCTGAGTTGATGGTCCCACCCAAGGCTTTCGAGCGCGTTGGGTGTCAGCTTAAAGACTGCTAAGGATCTAATGGGACAACCTTTTATCGGTCGTTAAAGTGCAAGGCTTTTCATCTTTCCAGGGCGGTTCAGTGTGCAGTAGATGCCTCTCACGACGTGTCAGCACCAACTCAACTTCATGCGGCTATCTGGGGAGACGGTGGGACAGCTGTTACCCTCTCGGAAGTGACAGTGCATCGTCATGCCTACGTCGATGACGATGGCACCTCGAACCTCATGTTTGCTCTACATACGACGACCCAGGAAGTGGCCGACACGCAGTGCCCACTCACACCGGCCATGGTCATTCCTTGTGCGACGTACCATTTGGTCAACCATTCGCACTTTTGTAGTCCTGAACCGGGTGCTCTGGCATCGGCGTAGCTTACCCAATATACCTCGGAAGTGTGTGAAAGGTGACACAACGTGGCTTGTTGTGCCGTTATGTATCGTCAGGTTAGGACCTTTGATCTTTGGTCCGCGATTGTGTATCGGTACAAGTCGACGTTGCGTAATGAAACACGAAAAGAAGTGGATTTGTTTCTGCGGGAAATCAACATTTATTCCTCAATGGAGCAGTTGACGCCTTTCTTGCCCCGAAACACAACAATACACGCTATTGGCAAAACTCATATACTGCTACAAGTAGCCAAGACCATCGCTCGTCGTCCAACTCGTCGTCGTCCAGTCACGACGGTGTTGATAGCTCTCGACCATTTTCCATCTCGAGATCTCGACATTCCTGTCACGATACCGAGACTTTTTCAAGGACAAAGGGGGTCAAAATATGGCAGCGTTTGAGCCTTTTGACGCCTCAATTGGGTTGTCAGCGTCTGCATTCGATGCATTGGCATCTGACGCACGAAAGAGTCACCGCCCTCCCTCCCTCTCTGCAGCACGAGACCATCAGGTCTTTTTTGCATGAACGCACCGTCCTATTGGATAAATGTACATCGCGAAAGAATGAGCTAGCGACTCAAAGCTTTCGCCTGTTATTTTTGAATCGCACCGCAAGATCCAAGTTTACGTCTTCCACTTGATGAACTCCAACTCTTACGTTCGCTGTCGCAGGGTTCCACGGGCGAGATTTGGCTCGCACTTCATCGTAACACAAAAGTTGCCATCAAACAACTGGTGCCGGAAAAGCGCTATGTCATTTCGGAAATGGAGCTGTTTCTGGCCGAGATTTACCACCTGGCACTCCTCAAGCATCCTCACATCGTGACGCCAACGGGGGTTGCTTGGAATACGATCGAGCATGTCATCACTGAGAAAGAATATATGAGAGCTGGCGATTTACAGCACGTGCTAGCTCAGCAACGTAGTTCTGGACCGAAATTTTGTTTCTCGGGTGGCACCACATTCGGAAGACGATCGGGTCCCTGTCAGGAGGGCAACCATTGGTTGATGACGCGTCTGCCACGTCTTCTGGTTCTTTGGGGGGGTCTAGGTGCCAGATTACTTCATTTGTCTCTTACGAATCTATTAACGGGGTCAAAGCAAAAGCTAGCTATCGCTCAAGCTGCTACGAGTGCATTTACTTATCTACACGGACTCACCCCAAAAGTACTTTATCGTAATATAATGCTCGTCTGCAGACGCGGCCATAAGCTCGTTCTTTTTTTTATCTCATACAAAACAAAACACACGATGGTCGACCGATTGCCACGCGGACACAAATTTCCAGGTCCATGGATACGTGTACTACAAGTATACTTTTTTGTTCGGATAACAAAACACAGTCCTATTTGTTTCAGGGTGCCTTGGTATTGTCGATACCTAGAAGAGAAATTTGAGCCGACGATTACTATATTATTTTTTGTCTAATGGTAAACATGTACCTCAAATGAAGACATCAAATGAAGACTGGTACTGTATACGTTGAATGAGTTCACGGGTCACTAAAAGCGTCGATGAAGAGGGCATTTTTCTCTAGTTGTATTGATAATATACGTATACTTCAGTTTAGTACATAGTCCTGCACGATGCTGTCCTCCATGAATTGACTTCAAGAACTTTAGCGTGTTAAGGACCGTCCCGTTTTATTATTACGCT
>MIQA02010295.1:0-10304 GCA_001887855.2 Sclerospora graminicola | reverse complement strand
AGTAAATAACTAAGACCGAATTCATCGAAACATATTATCGCCTACTAAGGGCGTGTCGTACGGAGTGCAAGAGGATGCTGTATGATGACAGCTTTGATACATTGGCTGCAATGTGTTGACAGATCAGAGCCGATGGCTTCATTTAACACGTTTTAGCCACTTAAGCCACCAAATGTTAGGTCGCTGCAGGTAAAATGTTAAGATTAACGGAAAAACAACGATAAGTCACTGCTTACAAGGATTGCAAAAATGAATTTGCGAAAAATGAAACAGCTTATTAAATTCATTTGATCCAAGCTATCATGTGATGTCATGGGGCTTGTCAATGCTCGTGGTTAAGTATTTTATATAACAAATCCATGGCGTGAGTCAGTTTTGAGGCTGTGTAGCTTTCTGTGATTCCAACGATCATGTCTATTAACTGACAATTTTAGACTAGAACTCCCGTATAACATGCGGTACATGCTCTTAAGTGTCATGTAAGTATGCGTGTAGATGTCCAATATGTTCCGTTGTGATAGATAGACATATAATGTGTTTAATGTTGGTAGAGTAGTACTAATATAAAATAAAATTTCATTGACTTCTCATATCACTCCATTCACTCACGCTGCCTTGGAATAGCGACAACGGACGTTCATCAATGGGGGAGACCAAGTACAAAAATGAGCTCAGTCCTACAACCACCGACATCCCGAGTCAATGAATGAAGTCGAATACGATCATCAAAGTTAATGAGTTTATCTACAAGGAAAGTCAAGTAGAAAAGAAGGTACTATAGAAATGATCCTGTGTAAGTACGGTCTTGAGTTGACGTTGCCAATCAATCTCTTATGCTATATGTACATTTCACACCGCACGAACAACGCGCCATTTTCAAACCACCGCATTGGCTTACACAACCTTGCTGTTGGACTCGTTGTGTGACCTACTGTCCAATGAAACTATGCAGTGCCAGAACTTACCTTAGCCAAATACAGGCATGCATACTACCGTATTCGTCCATCAGTTGTCCAACCGTGGTACCTCACCAGAGGGAATAGCTTATCAATGAAACCCCAAACATGATGCTAAATGAAATTGGCTTAATATGTTATTGACATGCCTTTCTCAAAAAACCGCTCATTGGTCAATATATTTTTGGGAGACAACTTATCAATGACCCATCAAAGTGCTGCCCATTACTTTATCACTTTATACATAATACCCGTGGAAGGATAGCTCATCGACAAATACGGTAGCCATTGTATCGCCACTCTGTCCAGAGATCTGATGCTTTGGCATCATCAAAGGCAGACGAGACAACCAGAAAAAGGATGTCATATGAACAAGAAAACACCGGGTATAAGATCGAAACTGTGTCAAGTAAAAATATTCATGTTTAATAAGTTTCTAGGGACGTTCCAAATGGGAACTGGTTTGCCTTTACGAGATTTTGTTCAAATCCTGCTCGTTTTGAAACATGCACTTCTACTTACGTAAGGCCAATGTATGCTCCTATCGTATCTTCGTTGATTGATATACACTCTGGAGGCATGTCATGAATTTGTTATTAACATTTTTCTACCAATTTTTCTTAATTAGAGCACTATTAAGCACCGCAGCTCACTGAAAGCTCAAAGCAGAAAGTAGTCTTAATTGGGCTATCAAAGTGATATTTTATGTATTACTCCTCCCACCGTAATTAGTCTGTGCCAGACTAATTTCGAACCTGAGTTTTTGAGCTGTGCTACCTTAATTAGTCTGTGCCAGACTATTAATGAACACAGACTAATTAAGGGATGTTCGGAAATAGTCTGTGCCAGACTAATTTATAAGTTGGTAATTAGTCTAGGTTAAACTAAGTGTCACACACACTCTGTACCATGACGTGGGTACATAGTACCGTAAACCCGTTGTGTCACACAAGGATAAATCGCCACTTACAGAACCGCCATTATATGTATCTATTCGATCAACTGTATCGTTAGACGAGCGAATTCAGGAGCATGTATTTTTTATTAAAACGCCTAGTAATGGCGGCAAACTCCTCTACCGGATACTGTCTCAGTATCTTTATTTCCATATTTGCTGTTAGCTTAGTATTCTTGTCCGTTGATTATTTAGGGAGTGGTGTGCGCACGTCACATTTTCATTGCATAAAGAAGTGCAACGGTCTCGAAAGCTAACAATATCTTCTATGCATTGACCGGCATTGATAGGCTGCCAAGTAATAATAACTTGTGTAACGCCGAGTCAGTTCTTGACCAGGCTATTCACAGCTCTAAAGGCTGCCTAAATATACATGTATATTGGTACGATTTTATTAAAAAAAACTTAGATAGCCATATTCTGATAAATTATGTTGCTATCGTGTATAGCATGTTGTATTTGGCGTCGCAAAAGCTCATTATGCAATCTAAATCTTGTATATAGTATTTATCTATACTGTAGTCACCTTATGTACTTGAGTGGTTAATTTTTCTTGACCTGTATTTTACGATATCTCTACTTCAGCAAGAGCGTCTTCAAAACCATTGATATCTGCCGGATCGGTTTGCAGGTAGCCCGCGCCCTCTGTGAAGCTGCTCTGCTTTTGACATCATTCTTTATGGTACGGTGTACCTACTTGGTGGTACAGGGGTCAACTGTGGCCAGACTAATTAGGAAGTTTTGAGAACTCTCTAATTTTTCTTCACCTAAATTAGTCTGTGCCAGACTAATTCCGAACACAGACTATTTTCGCACACAGACTAATTACGGTGCGAGGAGTAGCGTTTTTCGGTGTAGACGTTACGATATCTTAGGCATGGTGAGGACAGATAAGATTCATCCCACATACTATAAATCGAGTATACCCGATTTTTTGAAGATCTCTATCTCCAATGTGGACGCTATTTATGGAGTACAAAAAAGTGATTGGTGTGTCTATCTTATTAAAAGGATGACAGACCAGGTTTTGGAGACGCGTAGACGCATCATAATCACTGGCGAGCATGTTTTGACGAAGCGACAGGGATCGATCAACATGAACTGAATATTGAGAGCATCGACGCTCATGAAATACTACCGTTTATAGTGTCCGTATGCTTTTCAAATTGCATCGTTAATGCTGTAAGTCACCCAGCTCACCAAACAAAGCCGTGGGCTGTATAAGCTTTGAAATTAAAAATTATTTCAACGCTAGTAAATAACTAAGACCGAATTCATCGAAACATATTATCGCCTACTAAGGGTGTGTCGTACGGAGTGCAAGAGGATGCTGTATGATGACAGCTTTGATACATTGGCTGCAATGTGTTGACAGATCAGAGCCGATGGCTTCATTTAACACTTTTTAGCCACTTAAGCCACCAAATGTTAGGTCGCTGCAGGTAAAATGTTAAGATTAACGGAAAAACAACGATAAGTCACTGCTTACAAGGATTGCAAAAATGAATTTGCGAAAAATGAAACAGCTTATTAAATTCATTTGATCCAAGCTATCATGTGATGTCATGGGGCTTGTCAATGCTCGTGGTTAAGTATTGTATATAACAAATCCATGGCGTGAGTCAGTTTTGAGGCTGTGAAGCTTTCTGTGATTTCAACGATCATGTCAATTAACTGATAATTTTAAACTGAATGTCGCGTATAACATGCGTTACATGCTCTAAAGTGTGATATAAGTATGCGGGTAGATGCCCAAGATGTTCCGTTGTGATAGATAGGCAAATAATGTGTTTAATGTTGGTAGAGTACAGTGCTAATAATATAAATAAATGTTCACTAACTTCTCATATCACTCCATTCACTCACGCTGCCTTGGAATAGCGACAACGGACGTTCATCAATGGGGGAGACCAAGTACGAAAATGAACTCAGTCCTACAACCACCGACATCCCGAGTCAATGAATGAAGTCGAATACGATCATCAAAGTTAATGAGTTTGTCTACTAGGAAAGTCAAGTAGAAAAGAAGGTACTATAGAAATGATCCTGTGTAAGTACGGTCTTGAGTTGACGTTGCCAATCAATCTCTTATGCTATATGTACATTTCACACCGCACGAACAACGCGCCATTTTCAAACCACCGCATTGGCTTACACAACCTTGCTGTTGGACTCGTTGTGTGACCTACTGTCCAATGAAACTATGCAGTGCCAGAACTTACCTTAGCCAAATACAGGCATGCATACTACCGTATTCGTCCATCAGTTGTCCAACCGTGGTACCTCACCAGAGGGAATAGCTTATCAATGAAACCCCAAGCATGATGCTAAATGAAATTGGCTTAATATGTTATTGACATGCCTTTCTCAAATAGCTCATTGGTCAATATATTTTTGGGAGACAACTTATCAATGACCCACCAAAGTGCTGCCCATTACTTTATCACTTTATACATAATACCCGTGGAAGGATAGCTCATCGACAAATACGGTAGCCATTGTATCGCCACTCTGTCCAGAGATCCGTTGCTTTGGCATCATCAAAGGCAGACTAGAAAACTAGAAAAAGGGTGTCATATGAGCAAGAAAACACCGGGTATAAGATCGAAACTGTGTCAAGTAAAAATATTCATGTTTATTAAGTTTCTAGGGACGTTTTAAATGGCAACTGGTTTGCCTTTACGAGATTTTGTTCAAATCCTGCTCGTTTTGAAACATGCACTTCTACTTACGTAAGGCCAATGTATGCTCCTATCGTATCTTCGTTGATTGATGTACACTCAGGGGGCATGTCATGAATTTGTTATTAACATTTTCTACCAATTTTTCTTAATTAGAGCACTATTAAGCACCGCAGCTCACTGAAAGCTCAAAGCAGAAAGTAGTCTTAATTGGGCTATCAAAGTGATATTTTATGTATTAGCGTTTTTCGGTGTAGACGTTACGATATCTTAGGCATGGTGAGGACAGATAAGATTCATCCCACATACTATAAATCGAGTATACCCGATTTTTTGAAGATCTCTATCTCCAATGTGGACGCTATTTATGGAGTACAAAAAAGTGATTGGTGTGTCTATCTTATTAAAAGGATGACAGACCAGGTTTTGGAGACGCGTAGACGCATCATAATCACTGGCGAGCATGTTTTGACGAAGCGACAGGGATCGATCAACATGAACTGAATATTGAGAGCATCGACGCTCATGAAATACTACCGTTTATAGTGTCCGTATGCTTTTCAAATTGCATCGTTAATGCTGTAAGTCACCCAGCTCACCAAACAAAGCCGTGGGCTGTATAAGCTTTGAAATTAAAAATTATTTCAACGCTAGTAAATAACTAAGACCGAATTCATCGAAACATATTATCGCCTACTAAGGGTGTGTCGTACGGAGTGCAAGAGGATGCTGTATGATGACAGCTTTGATACATTGGCTGCAATGTGTTGACAGATCAGAGCCGATGGCTTCATTTAACACTTTTTAGCCACTTAAGCCACCAAATGTTAGGTCGCTGCAGGTAAAATGTTAAGATTAACGGAAAAACAACGATAAGTCACTGCTTACAAGGATTGCAAAAATGAATTTGCGAAAAATGAAACAGCTTATTAAATTCATTTGATCCAAGCTATCATGTGATGTCATGGGGCTTGTCAATGCTCGTGGTTAAGTATTTTATATAACAAATCCATGGCGTGAGTCAGTTTTGAGGCTGTGAAGCTTTCTGTGATTTCAACGATCATGTCAATTAACTGATAATTTTAAACTGAATGTCGCGTATAACATGCGTTACATGCTCTTAAGTGTGATATAAGTATGCGGGTAGATGCCCAAGATGTTCCGTTGTGATAGATAGGCAAATAATGTGTTTAATGTTGGTAGAGTACAGTGCTAATAATATAAATAAATGTTCACTAACTTCTCATATCACTCCATTCACTCACGCTGCCTTGGAATAGCGACAACGGACGTTCATCAATGGGGGAGACCAAGTACGAAAATGAACTCAGTCCTACAACCACCGACATCCCGAGTCAATGAATGAAGTCGAATACGATCATCAAAGTTAATGAGTTTGTCTACTAGGAAAGTCAAGTAGAAAAGAAGGTACTATAGAAATGATCCTGTGTAAGTACGGTCTTGAGTTGACGTTGCCAATCAATCTCTTATGCTATATGTACATTTCACACCGCACGAACAACGCGCCATTTTCAAACCACCGCATTGGCTTACACAACCTTGCTGTTGGACTCGTTGTGTGACCTACTGTCCAATGAAACTATGCAGTACCAGAACTTACCTTTAGCCAAATACAGGCATACATACTACCGTATTCGTCCATCAGTTGTCCCACCGTGGTACCTCACCAGAGGGAATAGCTTATCAATGAAACCCCAAACATGATGCTAAATGAAATTGGCTTAATATGTTATTGACATGCCTTTCTCAAATAGCTCATTGGTCAATATATTTTTGGGAGACAACTTATCAATGACCCACCAAAGTGCTGCCCATTACTTTATCACTTTATACATAATACCCGTGGAAGGATAGCTCATCGACAAATACGGTAGCCATTGTATCGCCACTCTGTCCAGAGATCTGTTGCTTTGGCATCATCAAAGGCAGACTAGAAAACTAGAAAAAGGGTGTCATATGAGCAAGAAAACACCGGGTATAAGATCGAAACTGTGTCAAGTAAAAATATTCATGTTTATTAAGTTTCTAGGGACGTTTTAAATGGCAACTGGTTTGCCTTTACGAGATTTTGTTCAAATCCTGCTCGTTTTGAAACATGCACTTCTACTTACGTAAGGCCAATGTATGCTCCTATCGTATCTTCGTTGATTGATATACACTCAGGGGGCATGTCATGAATTTGTTATTAACATTTTCTACCAATTTTTCTTAATTAGAGCACTATTAAGCACCGCAGCTCACTGAAAGCTCAAAGCAGAAAGTAGTCTTAATTGGGCTATCAAAGTGATATTTTATGTATTAGCGTTTTTCGGTGTAGACGTTACGATATCTTAGGCATGGTGAGGACAGATAAGATTCATCCCACATACTATAAATCGAGTATACCCGATTTTTTGAAGATCTCTATCTCCAATGTGGACGCTATTTATGGAGTACAAAAAAGCGATTGGTGTGTCTATCTCATTAAAAGGATGACAGACTAGGTTAGGAGACGCGTAGACGCATCATAATCACTGGCGAGCATGTTTTGACGAAGCGACAGGGATCGATCGACATGAACTGAATATTGAGAGCATCGACGCTCATGAAATACTACCGTTTATAGTGTCCGTATGCTTTTCAAATTGCATCGTTAATGCTGTAAGTCACCCAGCTCACCAAACAAAGCCGTGGGCTGTATAAGCTTTGAAATTAAAAATTATTTCAACGTTAGTAAATAACTAAGACCGAATTCATCGAAACATATTATCGCCTACTAAGGGTGTGTCGTACGGAGTGCAAGAGGATGCTGTATGATGACAGCTTTGATACATTGGCTGCAATGTGTTGACAGATCAGAGCCGATGGCTTCATTTAACACTTTTTAGCCACTTAAGCCACCAAATGTTAGGTCGCTGCAGGTAAAATGTTAAGATTAACGGAAAAACAACGATAAGTCACTGCTTACAAGGATTGCAAAAATGAATTTTTGCGAAAAATGAAACAGCTTATTAAATTCATTCCATCCAAGCTATCATGTGACGTCATGGGGCTTGTCAATGCTCGTGGTTAAGTATTGTATATAACAAGTCCATGGCGTGAGTCAGTTTTGAGGCTGTGAAGCTTTCTGTGATTTCAACGATCATGTCAATTAACTGATAATTTTAAACTTAAAGTCGCGTATAACATGCGTTACATGCTCTTAAGTGTGATATAAGTATGCGGGTAGATGCCCAAAATGTTCCGTTGTGATAGATAGGCAAATAATGTGTTTAGTGTTGGTAGAGTACAGTGCTAATAATATAAATAAATGTTCACTAACTTCTCATATCACTCCATTCACTCACGCTGCCTTGGAATAGCGACAACGGACGTTCATCAATGGGGGAGACCAAGTACGAAAATGAACTCAGTCCTACAACCACCGACATCCCGAGTCAATGAATGAAGTCGAATACGATCATCAAAGTTAATGAGTTTGTCTACTAGGAAAGTCAAGTAGAAAAGAAGGTACTATAGAAATGATTCTGTGTAAGTACGGTCTTGAGTTGACGTTGCTAATCAATCTCTTTTGCTATATGTACATTTCACACCGCACGAACACGAAATTTTCTAACCACCTCATTCGCTTACACAACCTTGCTGTTGGACTCCTTGTGTGACCTAATGTCCAATGAAACTATGCAGTACCAGAACTTACCTTTAGCCAAATACAGGCATACATACTACCGTATTCGTCCATCAGTTGTCCCACCGTGGTACCTCACCAGAGGAAATAGCTTATCAATGAAACCCCAAACATGATGCTAAAATGAAATTGGCTTAATATGTTATTGACATGCCTTTCTCAAATAGCTCATTGGTCAATATATTTTTGGGAGACAACTTATCAATGACCCATCAAAGTGCTGCCCATTACTTTATCACTTTATACATAATACCCGTGGAAGGATAGCTCATCGACAAATACGGTAGCCATTGTATCGCCACTCTGTCCAGAGATCTGATGCTTTGGCATCATCAAAGGCAGACGAGAAACCCAGAAAAAGGATGTCATATGAACAAGAAAACACCGGGTATAAGATCGAAACTGTGTCAAGTAAAAATATTCATGTTTAATAAGTTTCTAGGGACGTTCCAAATGGCAACTGGTTTGCCTTTACGAGATTTTGTTCAAATCCTGCTCGTTTTGAAACATGCACTTCTACTTACGTAAGGCCAATGTATGCTCCTATCGTATCTTCGTTGATTGATATACACTCAGGGGGCATGTCATGAATTTGTTATTAACATTTTCTACCAATTTTTCTTAATTAGAGCACTATTAAGCACCGCAGCTCACTGAAAGCTCAAAGCAGAAAGTAGTCTTAATTGGGCTCTCAAAGTGATATTTTATGTATTAGCGTTTTTCGGTGTATAGGCATGGTGAGGACAGATAAGATTCATCCCACATACTATAAATCGAGTATACCCGATTTTTTGAAGATCTCTATCTCCAATGTGGACGCTATTTATACAAAAAAGCGATTGGTGTGTCTATCTCATTAAAGGATGACAGACTAGGTTAGGAGACGCGTAGACGCATCATAATCACTGGCGAGCATGTTTTGACGAAGCGACAGGGATCGATCGACATGAACTGAATATTGAGAGCATCGACGCTCATGAAATACTACCGTTTATAGTGTCCGTATGCTTTTCAAATTGCATCGTTAATGCTGTAAGTCACCCAGCTCACCAAACAAAGCCGTGGGCTGTACAAGCTTTGAAATTAACAATTATTTCAACGTTAGTAAATAACTAAGACCGAATTCATCGAAACATATTATCGCCTACTGAGGGTGTGTCGTACGGAGTGCAAGAGGATGCTGTATGATGACAGCTTTGATACATTGGCTGCAATGTGTTGACAGATCAGAGCCGATGGCTTCATTTAACACTTTTTAGTCACTTAAGCCACCAAATGTTAGGTCGCTGCAGGTAAAATGTTAAGATTAACGGAAAAAACAACGATAAGTCACTGCTTACAAGGATTGCAAAAATGAATTTGCGAAAAATGAAACAGCTTATTAAATTCATTCCATCCAAGCTATCATGTGATGTCATGGGGCTTTGTCAATGCTCGTGGTTAAGTATTTTATATAACAAATCCATGGCGTGAGTCAGTTTTGAGGCTGTGAAGCTTTCTGTGATTTCAACGATCATGTCAATTAACTGATAATTTTAAACTGAATGTCGCGTATAACATGCGTTACATGCTCTAAAGTGTGATATAAGTATGCGTGTAGATGCCCAAGATGTTCCGTTGTGATAGATAGGCAAATAATGTGTTTAATGTTGGTAGAGTACAGTGCTAATAATATAAATAAATGTTCACTAACTTCTCATATCACTCCATTCACTCACGCTGCCTTGGAATAGCGACAACGGACGTTCATCAATGGGGGAGACCAAGTACGAAAATGAACTCAGTCCTACAACCACCGACATCCCGAGTCAATGAATGAAGTCGAATACGATCATCAAAGTTAATGAGTTTGTCTACTAAGAAAGTCAAGTAGAAAAGAAGGTACTATAGAAATGATCCTGTGTAAGTACGGTCTTGAGTTGACGTTGCCAATCAATCCCTTATGCTATATGTACATTTCACACCGCACGAACAACGCGCCATTTTCTAACCACCTCATTGGCGTTGTTGTTGGACTTGCTGTT